>SZWC01014676.1:20582-38890 GCA_023375785.1 Penium margaritaceum
GGGTGCATCTCTCATTTCCAGGTGTGAGAAGGTTGTCTCATTTGTGAGGAACAATGACCTGCCACGGTCGTGGCTTCGTGAACGGACAGGAGGGAAGATGCTCGTGCCACGGTGTGAGACCAGGTTTGCATCTGTTTTTCTCATGGTGGATCGGTTGTTGGATGAGAGGGAAAACCTTGAAACCATGGTCGACAGTGAGATGTGGACGCAGATGGGCTGCAGGCAAGATGCTGGGTTCAAGGCCAGGAAGAAAGAGGCCCGCCGCCTGATTCGCCGGCGGGTGTTCTGGCTGCAGGTGCGGCAGCTCCGGGACTTACTTGAGCCTTTGGTGAGGGCTTTGCGGGTGGCAGACAGGCCGTGTGGCACGGCAGGTGAGATGTATGAGGATTTGCTGGACTGTTTGGAGGAGCTGAGGGCACTGAGTGTGAAGAAAGGGAGGAAGCCTGCCAAGGTAGCCAAGGTGCACGTGCAGTTTGCTCTGACAAGGCTGAATGTACGCTGGACTAAGGACATGGCCTGCCCGCTCTATGCTGCTGCTAGGCGCTTGCATCCTGAGCACTTTGGCAATGACCTGTCTCTGGACTCTGCAACCATGCAGGCATGGCAGGCAGTTGTAGACGCAATGGTGCCAGTAGACAAGCATGACACCCTGCTGAAGGAGATTGATGCATTTCAGAGGGGGCAGGTGATGCTCAACCCAGTGCCGAGCGTGACTGCATCAAAGAACGCAAAGGCAGTTGCTGCAGTTGCAAAAGTGCAGTGCCGGAGCATGACACCTGTTGAGTGGCACGTGAATCACATGCACTGTATGCCTGTGTTGCGTGACTTGGCTTTGCGGGTGCTTTCCCAGCCCTGCTCCTCCTCAGAGTGTGAGCGTGTTTTTTCCACGCATGAGCTCATTCACACTGCTCATAGGAACCGCCTACTGGTGAGGACGTTGGAGTTGCTGGTGCGCTGCAATGTGCGTCTTCGGAAGCACTACGGCAAAAGTGGTGGTCGAGCGGCAGCACGCCTTGTGGCAGCAGCTGACACAGCAAGTGAAGTTGATGATGGTGAACAGAGCGAGGATGATGGTGAGATTGTGGAGGTGGGAGGAGAGGTGGAGCTACTGCATACCGAGGATGATGAGGGCAGCAGCAGTGATGAAGGGGATGATGAGGGAGAAGAGGATGATGCAATGGAAGCTGATGATGATGTCATTGAAGTGATGGCAAATGTTCGTGTCATGGTGGACAACCCCATGTTGCCGCATGCTCGGCGAGTGCGCATGCGGGAGGAAACACCAACAGCTGCCTCAGAGGACCAGCAAGGTACCAGTAGCCAGACTGGGGCAGCAAAGGCAACACCGGCAGCAGCAGATGCAGGGAATCAAGCAGCAACAGATGCAGGGTCGCCAGAAGATGATGAAGGGAGTCCAGCAGAAGCTATGCAGACTCCAGCAGCAGCAGAGGGCAGTGCAGTGGCATCTACCAGTGCACAAATGGCAAGCAGTCAAGCTGCTACTGGCAGTGCAATGGCAGCAGGCACTACTTCCCCTGATGCTAGAGCACCTCCTGTAGTTGATGGTGCCATGGCACCCATCAGTGCATCAGGAACCAAGCGTGGCAATGCAGCAGAGAAGCCTGCTAAGCGTGCACGTGGCAGGAAGTAGTCAGCTATGTGAAAAAAACGTGCAAAGTGTAAAAATTCTATCTTTTTTCATCTCATGTATTCATCTTTGCTCTGTGTGACTGCTGATCTTGTACACATGTTGGCCAAATCTTTCTGTCTACTTAGAAGTATTTTCATGCTCTTCACGCTGAAGTGAGATGTGATAACATCATGCTTGGAGATGTGCATAACCATGCTCAAGGGCAGAATTACAGAAGTGGTAGGAAGTGTGCAATTGTGATAATACTGTAGTGTTGAAATGTAGGAATTGTCAATAAACAACAGGAAATTGTGTATCTGCAAACAAACAACGTGGAAAATTTGCATGTCAGTACTTGCCCTGCCTTTTTGCCACTAAAACCACCATAATGACAGTATTAACAACGTTGTGACTGGGGCTGACTACCACGTTGCTCGTTGTTAACAACGTTGTGGCGTTGTCCGTTGTCCTGAGAGCAACACTGTTTTATATGCATGCTTTTACATGCATGCATTTAGATGCATGCTTTGAGATGCATGCTCTGAGATGCATGCTTTGAGATGCATGCTTTAAGATGCATGCTTTGAGATGCATTCTTTGAGATGCATGCTTCCAAATGCTTTCATAAACATTCTTTCTTTTGGATGCATGCCTTCAGATGCATTCTTTTAGAATACATGCTTTCATGCACATTTTTCTTTATTTTACATGCATAACTTAAGATGCATGCTTTGAGATGCATGCTTCCACATGCTTTAAGAATGCATGCTTTGATACACATTCTTCTTTGTCCTAGATGCATGCTTTCAGATGCATGATTTGAGATGCATGCTTCCACATGCTTTCATTTGCATTCTCTTTTTTTTATGCATGATTTTACATGCATGCTTTGAGATGCATGCTTTGAGATGCATGCCTTCAGATGCCTGCTTTAAGATGCATGCTTTTAGATGCATGCTTCCACATGCTTTCGTATACATTGTTTTTTTATGCATGATTTGAGATGCATGCTTTGAGAAGATCTCAATTGTATACTCCTATCATTCGTTGTTGCCTGAATCATCAAATCTTCTTTGCCACTCCCCCCCCCCCCCCTTTTGCCTGTTGTCATTTCCAACAGTAACACAAGATGTGTCCCGGTTTTGTGTGGTTCAAGCACATCCATTGATCGCGCTAATGAACAGCGTCAATCTCCATCAGAGACAATATGTTGTTAACTGTGACTTACCCCCTCGATGATAACAATTATGGCTTTAGAGTCGCCAGTCATGGGATTCTTTCGTTTGAGTGTAGTAGTCGGCACTGACAATGCAATCAGCTACTGTAATTGTTTGTGAAAGGTCTTCCTAGATGCTGAATATGGCCATTGCTCACCGGATGTCGCATTTGCAAGGGACAAGGTCAAGTCGCGTATGATTTCGTAAAAGTGCCTCGTGTACTCCGCCACGCGAGATTGCTCACGCTCGCATTGGGGACTTTCGCATGCATCAGACTTGTCTTCATTTTTCTAAAGCGTGCGAGTGCGGCGCACAGGAAGTCCATCCAGTTTTCTGGTGGAGTTTGAGAATCGTGCCACATTACATTGATCTGCTCGAGATGTAGACCGCCCACGTTTGACGATGTGAGAGCAATCGCGTGAGTCGTTGATTGAGCTCTGCCGGTCTCCTGCTCCCATTGAATGGTCTTTGGATCAGACCACAAACTTAAAGTTGTGCCACACAAAAGCGGGGCCGCAAGGTCAAGTTTACTTTTGTCCTTCTTCACTCTAGTAGCAGTGAAGGACACCCCCAAACTCATCAGCCACATCCCAACTATGGGTGCTTAAGAGTTCGTAGGATTGAACAATTCAAGGGGCAATGGTCATATGTGAGATTCACTCGAGAGTTGAAGATTCCTCTCAGTGAGAACTGCTTCTCGTGCGCGTGAAATCTGTAACTGCTCCATGGTCGCATTCAACTGTTCAAGGAGATCGGTGTGTAGGCTCTCCAATCCCGCCAACTTCTCTTATGAGTCTTTGCTGATGCAAGCCTATCAACTGGTGAAGCCCATCGTGACAGGTGTTGTCCTCGTAGGCATTAGTGGGGGAGAAGGGTTCATTGAGCCCGAGGGGTCTGTCCCCAAGTTGGCCATTGGGGTTGTCAATGCTGCACTACTCGTCGCAAGAGTTGTCAATGCCACCCTATTCACCTCGATCGCATTGTTGTTGGCGTGCTGAGGATCCTCCATCACCAAAGTCTTTGCCGGTTAATGTAGTACGTTGGCAGGTGCTCTCGCTCTGCTAAGCATTGTCCTCCTGATGCCTGCAAACTTTGGGACAATAAAGATGCACTGTACACAGGTGCAAGGTTGTTCCCATGTACTTGATGTGTCCGCTGCCCCTCCAGCATTGTTGCTCTCTGTAACCAAGTGTTATGCTAGGCAGAACGTGGGTGCTCCATAAGGATGAGGTACAGGGCAAAAGACGGTTTTAGGAATTGGAAAAATGGATGATTCGTATTCATTAATAAGTGTACTTCGATGACTAGTGTCAAACACGTCAAGCGTATGTGTACAATGACGAGATTCATAATGTAGCATATATAGGGTCTTCTGAGTTTGAGTTGTGCAGCACGTGCGACGTTGTTTCACGAGTGGTTGTTTCAAGAAGCTTCGCTCATAAGTTGAGGGACTTTGAGAATATCAAGGCATAGTTTTGTGAAAGTTTGGAACCTTCGATAACTAAAACCAGCATTGAAACATCAATACAGTTTGTGACTCTTCTGACGACCCTTCCTGGAAAGTGGTTGAAGAAGTTGGATCCTTGAGAAATGGAAAACTGGGGGTTGGGGTAGGTGGCCGAAATGCCCGCGGCCGAACGACATAAGAATCCTAAGGTCAAGGCTCTTGTGATGTGAGTCGTCCGCATCAGTTTGTCCAGCTTATTGTGACCACTCGGCCGTGTCCATGCTTGTGCAGATCCCTGATGCCGACCCAGCTGACGCCGGAGCACTGACGGGTGGTGGCTCCACCCACCAACAGCTGCGAGACAGCTACCGCGACATCCCGGGTGTTTGCTGGGATGCTCCACATTTTTTTGTAATCGCTAGAGTTTTCTCAGTGGACTGGCTTTTGAGCCCGATTTGCATGTTTTGCATTGTCTGTCCACTGGTCAATGACAAACCTGTGTACATGACCTGTCATAGCATCTGGCTCGAGATTCTGCATCTCTAGGTTCAGATGGTATTACGCTTGGATACCTGTGCACAGAATTACGACCAAAACAGTGGTTTTGGGCCGGTTTTTGGACAAACTGACACCGCCGCGTGCATCACCCGTCATGCATCACGGCAGGCATTCATGCTATGCACTTTTCAGTTTTCATTTCTCTCTACATTACTAAGCTATTGGAGCTCATGAGACTTTGCGCGACTCCCTAGCCTGACCCTTGTTGTTTCTTGTACCTACTTGCTTGCTAATACGCTAGCTCACCGGACAGTGTCCCCACGTCAGCAGTAGCAAGGTTAGGAAGCATCCTAGCAATTTCTCATGGTATCAAAGCTGCGAGACCCCTCTTGTTGAGTTGCGCCGTAGAGATGCAACACCGGCAGCAACAATGAGAGGTACCGCAACCAACGTATCCGGGGACCCGTCGTAGCCGGCATTAGGAGCAGTGACGTCACCATGCAATCGCCACCACCATAGCAAGAGGAGCTGCAGCAGTTACAAGCTCCAGTTGCCATGTCAAGCAATAGCAGTAGCACCGGGTGGCAGCCATGTCTGGCTACCAACCTGTACACAATAAAAAGGAGGAGAAGGAGCTTGCAGTAGCAGCTCACGGTGTCGGCTCCAAGCAGAGGCAATGTGCAACAGTAGCAGTAGCTTCTAGCAACGGCGGCATGAGCAGCCACAACTAGCTTTAGCAACGTAGCAGCAGAAGCAGTATTGTAACAGTGACAGCACCTACAATAGCGTAACAGCAGTCGTGACGACCGCAACTGCACCAGACCCACCGCAGCAGCAGTAACAGCGGGCTTGCACAACACTGCTATTACACAGTAAATCTGTTGTGCACCACTACAACGTAGCTATGCAAAAACTACACAACACTGCCCAAGCCTGCGTAGCACTGTACAAGCCTGCGCAGCCCTTGTACAACCACAAGCAGAGGATACCACGGTCCACCCCATTGGTCACGCGAGATCCGCGTGACTAAAGAACAAAAAGATAAAGCAAACCAATCACATAAAATACGCTAGTGTAGAAACCACTAGCTTTTTTAGCTAGCGTAAAAGATGCTAATGTCATCATCGGTTGTGCTGACATGAGCAATTTCAGGGTCAGAACATCATTTATTCACAACATTTCAACTCCTCGAGAGACGCTGTCAGTTCCTTAATCAAAGCATTTTTTACTTTTAGCCCCATTGTGAGCACTATGATGGTACCAATGGATGACAAGGGCAAAGGGCTGGGAGACCCCTCCTCCTCCTCCTCCTCTTCTGGCATCATCAGTCCACGGTTTCCGACACTTGCAATTGATGAGACTCGTTGGATGTACGATGAGATATGCCGGTAGTAGCAACGGTAGAGTGAAGCGTTGTAGGAGAGCGCTATGTTACTATGGGGTTGTTCGGGGGCCTCACAACAGCCACTAGTAGGGTCTATTGAAGCTGCACCATCCATCGAGCAGTCTACGCCCTACACATCGTCGCGGCCTCTGCACCCCTCATCACAGGAGGAGGAGATATAGGCTGACACACGTGAGGACGAGATCCGGAGCATTCGTGAGCTACGTCTAGGGTCAGAGCCTCTCACTTCGCCACCTCCTTATTGTCAGGATCAAGCACGTCATTCTGCAACGTTCACTTTTGGTGGAAATTCTCTCATTGGTGGTCTCCCTGTACCTCGTCCACCATCTCGTGAGCCTGAGGTCGCCCTCCCTGCGGAGCGGCAACTGAGGGACTTTGAGACACCTCCACCCCATTACGATACCGACGAGGGCTTTGATTTCTAGCAGACCTTGTTTCAGTTGTCGGACGTTATTGAAGCTGTCTGGTTTTACTGCCATAGCCAGTACCAGACTCGCAACGCTCACCAGGTCCAGAAAGCATCGATAGCGATACACATTCTTCTCTACGCCATGTCGCAGGAGACTGTGGTCAACTTCCGCCCCTTCTTGGGTGAGATCGCAACAACGACTGAAGCAGATCCGTGCCAAAGCTGGGAGCTGGCCCTAACACTTCTCGTTGCCTAGACCCATGCCACGAGGGTGGCCCAACTACATGACTTTCACTCCCTCCGTCAAGGTACTACAAAGCTTGCAGCTGACTACTAGAGGCACACGATGCTTGTTTACATGCACCTTGGGACCGGTGACCGGATGCACTAGTTGGCACTCGACACCATCATGATGGGGGCGCACTTGGACCACATGAAGCTCTTTACGGGCTTCGACCGTGTAGTTCTCTCTAAATTGTCAGAGACACTACAACTGCTTCCTTGGACCCATCGCTACTTCCTCCAAGCCACATCGGCTCATGAGGCTGCCATCGCCCATGAGCAAAGTCCACTTGTTAGAGTAATGACTGCAACTCCTCCTACGCCTCCGCTCTAGTACACCAGTCCCACCTCCACCGCTTCCTCCTCCTCCTCCCCTACCCTGAGTGGCCACGATCAGGACGTTGTAGTGGCCACACAGTGGAAGAAGGAGAGGAAGCGATGTGGGAAGGGACAGCAATAGCAGCCAGTGAGTATGGGCAGTGGATGTTCTGTCTACTACTACAACTATGGAGATGCTCATCGTGACACAAAGTGAGAGCAGCCTCTTGACTGGACTCATATCATGCGTTGTCTTCAAGCGGCACACACGCAGTGGATTTCCTTGATTGACACACAAACGGGTGATGGGTGGCACCATCGTCAATGATGGGTGTCATTATTGTGTCAATAATGACAGTCATTACGACGACATGTCGTCGTAATGACTTCCTTGTGCTTGGTCATGTTGCGTCCGTTTGGTCCATTCACACAGGATCTGGTGAATCTTTTCCTGTTTAGGAACTTGGATTTGTGTGGTTTGATGTTCCGTCTGGCCTCTCATACATTTTTGATGTGCTCTTTGTCCTTGCTTTTGAGCTCAGCCTGCTCTCTGTTCGTGCATGCACCAGGATGGGTCTCACTGTTGAGCACTCTGGCGACTATGCCACAGTGATTGCTCTTGATCCACGTGCCATCGTGCTTCGTGCCTCTGTTGTTGATGACCTCTATCATTTGTCTTTTTCATTCCCCCTGTTTCTTCTCCCCCTCTCTCTTTTGTGCATGTGTTTGTCACTAGTATTCTCTCCCCAGAGCATCAGCGCTTGTAACATCATCACCTCTACTATGTGAGCTCAAATAGTTTGTCCAGGCTCATTCAAACTCAGCCAGTCCTCGGTCTTGATGCGGCTTCCGTTGAGAAGACATCTGAGACCGATTGTCTTTTTTGCGCCCAGGGTAAGATGCATCGCTCTTCTTACCCTCCTCCTGGGCACAATGCCCACTCGAGTTGGTCCACTCAGACCTTCNCATCGTGCTTCGTGCCTCTGTTGTTGATGACCTCTATCATTTGTCTTTTTCATTCCCTCTGTTTCTTCTCCCCCTCTCTCTTTTGTGCATGTGTTTGTCACTAGTATTCTCTCCCCAGAGCATCAGCGCTTGTAACATCATCACCTCTACTATGTGAGCTCAAATAGTTTGTCCAGGCTCATTCAAACTCAGCCAGTCCTCGGTCTTGATGCGGCTTCCGTTGAGAAGACATCTGAGACCGATTGTCTTTTTTGCGCCCAGGGTAAGATGCATCGCTCTTCTTACCCTCCTCCTGGGCACAATGCCCACTCGAGTTGGTCCACTCAGACCTTCTTGGTCCTCTCTTACTCGAGGTCAAGATGTTCTCACCCTGATCGATGACTTCACCCAGATGCGGTGGGTCTATAGCCTCCGCCACAAGAGCGATGCTACGCTGGCGGTCCGCCTATGGCTTGTGATGGTTGATTGTCAGTCTTCTCACACCCTAAACATATTCTCCTCGGATTGTGGTGGCAAGTTCTTAGGCAAGATGGATGCCTACCTTGCTGAGCATGGTATATTTTACCAGCTTTTTGCCCCTACTACACGACATCTGAATGTTTTGTCTAAGCGTTGGAACCGCACCATGGAGGATGCGGTTTGCGCTATGCGGTCTAAGTGCGGTCTTCCGGAGTCTTTTCCCTTTGAGGGCTTCTCCTACATGACGTTGGTCGGGAACCGCTTGTCGCATGGTCCGCTTTCAGACCATGTCACAGTGTACAAGTTGTGGTTCATCCACCGTGTTGATCTCTGTCTCGCCCGTGTTTGGAGGTCCCTCGCCTGCGTGTGGTACACTGAGGACCAGCAGACGTACAATGTCTCACCTCGGGGACATATGTGTACCTTCTTCCGCATCTCCCCGCGGTCTAAGGACTGGTGCTTTTGGGATCCTACTCGCCATCGCATTGTTGAGTCTTGAGATGCTCTCTTTTTAAGGCTCTCACATACCGTGACTTGTCTAGCATTCTATCATTGGTTGACGACCACGTTCTTACTTGAGTGGCCTCCCAGAGCATGAGGGACTCTAGTCCTACGGATGGGTCCGTTCTGGCCTCCTCAACTGCGGTCCGGTCTCCGACTGCTGACAATACGGCCATCATGGCTGTGGGTCCGGTAGCCTCATCCGTTCCCTCTGACACACCTGATCCCGTACAGGTACCAGACCCCTCCCACTCCCGTAGAAGCACCTATTTCTCTTGCAGCTATGGCCTAGTAGCCTTGTCCGCAGCTTGAGGTGAGCGCCTCAGCATTCGGGTACTCCCGCGAGCCCGGTGGTCGTATCTAATGATTGGCTTCTAGGGTGCAGCGGACTACTGATTCAGCGCCTAGACTCCCGACTCATAATCTTCAGAGTGGCAGGCCTGGAACAAAGGCCCTTGGCTTGAGTGTCCAGGCAGACTGTACTGAGGTGCATCCAGCATGTCCTTTTGGCCACGAAATGGCAAATCAAGAGTTCTTGATTGTTTGTGATGCTTCAACCGACCTTGTCCTAGTCAGACCGCGTCCGGAGGTATGTGACTTAGCCACTCAGAGCTCTCCCTCAGTGACGCCTGATCCAGGCACATTGAAGGAGGCACTCTCAGCTCGGGATGCATACTTGTGGTGCGTTGCTTGTGAGGATGAGCTGAGAGCCATCCGTGAGCACGGTGTTTGTGCGCTTGTCGACCTCCCGTCTGGGCAAAAGGCTGTACAGGCCAAGTGAGCCTTTTTCAAGAAGGTGAAGCTTCATGGCACACATGATGGTTGCAAGGCTTGCTTGAAGGCCAAGGGATTCTTGCAAGTTGAGGGTGTAGATTTCAATGATACATTTGCACCCATTGGCCGCAAGACCACTGCTCGCGCTCTGTTCTGGGTTGTTGCTCACCACGACTGGGAGTTGCACCAGATGGATGTGAATAACGCGTTCCTCCATGGGACCCTAGAGGAAGAAATCTACATAGTCCAGGCTCTTGGATTCAAGGTCAGTGTCAAGGTCTGGCGCTTACACAAGGCCTTGTACGGCTTGAACAGTCACCCAGGTACAGGAACTTGGAGAATAGTGGCACACTAACCCGTGCTGGTTACGTGCACAGTGATGTTAACGCATCCCTCTTTCTCAGACGAACAACTAAGAGCTTCACTACTATCGTGGCCTACATGGATAACCTCCTGATTGCGTATCCTTTGATGGAGGCCAAGTCAATCCTTCAGGCTGCCTACAGGATAAAAGACCTTTGTCCAGCAGTTGTGTTTCTCGGGATGGAGATCGTGCGTGATCGTCACCGGGGGACACTCTTGTTGCATCAGGCACGTTATGCCAAGGTTGTGGGGAAGCGGTTTGCTGACCTCCTTGGTGCAATTCCCATAGCCTCCACCCACATCACACTTAACGGGCAAAATTCTCTAAAGGTGGATGATCAAGCAAAGTTGGGGGAGAGTGGAAGTGACCCTATACTTGCACCTAATTGGCTCTTTGATGTACTTGGCCACTACCACACGACCCGACATAGCCTTTGACGTCAACCTCCTTGCATAGTTTTGAGAGTGTCCTCGGGCAAGAACCCCTCACGTAACTAAGAGAGTGGTGCGGTACGTGGTTTCCACACTGTACCTTGGACTCTACTTTCAATGACAGTATGTGTTGGTAGTCGACGACTACTCAGACAGTGACTATGCATGGAGTCTTGATGCGCACAGTCGGACAGGCTACGTGTTCCTGCTGGGTGGCACTGTTGTGTCATGGCTCACTAGCAAGCAGGGTTATGTCTCACATAGCTCATCAGAGGCAGAGTATGTTACTAAGGGGGCTAGGGATGCTGAGGCGGTGTGGCTACAACATTCTTTCCGTGAGTTGCCTAAGTCTGTGCCTTGCGTCCTTTTGCGCTGTGACAGCCAGAGTGCTCTTGCCATCGCAGAGAGCTCTGGTGTGTTTCATGCACGAACGAAGCACATTACTATTGAGCATCATTTTGTGCGTGATCTTATGGGGCGACAGGTGACTTCCGTCGTCTAGGTGGGCACAGACATGCAGCAGGCTAACGTCTTGACCAAGGCACTTGCGCACGGAAAGTTCATGGTGGCTATTCGTTCTGTCAGGCTTCGTCCCTTGCCTGAGATTCGCTGAGAGTGGGGTGTGTGAGCATGGACTGTTGAGCATCTTGTTGCGCACTTGTGTCTGTTTTGCACGTGTATGGACATGCGTACCATCAGGTCATGGGGGAGTGTTGTCATGTGAGTCGTCCACACCCGTTTGCATCGCTTACTATGACCACTTGGCTGTGTCCATGCTTGAGCAGATTCCTGATGCGCACCCAGCTGGCGCCGGAGCATGGACGGGTGGTGGCTCTACCCATGAGCAGTTGCCAAACAGCTGTCACGACGTCTCGTGTGCTTGTTGAGATGCTCTACAATGTTTTATGTAGTCGCTAGAGTTTTCTCGGTGGATTGGCTTCGAAGCCCGGTTTGCATGTTTTGCACTGTTTGTCCATTAATCGATGCTGGACCTCTGCCTGTGGCCAGTCGTGGCGTCTAGCTTGAGATTCCGCATCATTAGGTTCTGATGGTGTTACGTTTGGATACTTGTGCGCAGATTTACACCCAAAACAGTGGTTTTGGGCCGGTTTCAAGACAAACTGACATTGCCGCATGTGTCACCCGCTGTATGCTGCCGCAGGTATTACCGTAGTGCCCCATACATTCGACTAAAATGATTATTTTCCTTCGACCATTCAGGCACCTAAATAATTATGGTCTCATGGACGAATAATTGGAAAATAATTTTAGGGCATGCAGGCCCATGCAAAAACGAACATGAGCTCTGTGTGTGAGTGCGATGCAAGACGGCAAGAATTTGGCTAAGTCTGGAACGTTGAATATAAAGAACAAGGAGAGGTTACAAATGAGCCCCTAGCGGGCTTATATAGGGGCGCCGACAGCTAACCGCACCGGGCCCCGTCACCCCTGCTGAACCGAAATAACTCAACAGGGAGAACACACTGCATACACCACGAGAGCAACAAAGGTGGTCTCCTCGAGGCACCGGAACAGCTCGCCGAGTGCCCGGGTCTCGACCACCGAGAAAATATGAGCAGTGTCAAAACATCTCGGAATCAACGTACAGACATCACAAACGGCTTTCCGAACGTCGGAAGCCCCACAATAGCCATCGGGTCTCCTCATCGCACCGGTACAGTCAACCGGGTGCGCGGGTCTCAACCCACAGAGAAAACTCTCGTGCCTCCTGACAAGCCCACATGGCTGTCGGAACGCATAGACCGCGTCTCGCCAGCGCTGTCGTAGGTACTGGAGAAGTCTCGGTGTAGTCCGGAGGCCCGTCGTGTCATCACGCCCTCCTCTGCCATATACCCCGAATGTGGGTATATCGGTAAACTAGCAGTGTCGGTCGTGACGGGTGGAAGCCTTACAAACCGACACTCCCCCTGGCTGACATAGCCGTCCACGCCAGAACGAATGAGCGAAGGCATGGAGCAACAATGCATGGCAAGCCATAACATGCATGAGTCAACTCGCACAAACACACACACACACTCGCCTGCTATCCATCCAGGGTCTCCCTGGACACTGGCATAGCCCACCAAGTGTCTGGGTCTCGACCATGAGAGGAGTGATGCACACACACACAAACCAGTGTAATGCACCTCATACACATGTCAGAGGACAAGATGGTCTCCTCGCGACACTGGCGGTACCAGGGTCCGGGTCTCGACCATTACGAGCAATCAAACTCAATAGTATCATCATCCAAACACAGGATCAAGGGAGGATCTCCTCGTAACACGGGTGCAATACACCACGTGTCCGGGTCTCGACCAACAGCTCGCATGCACAATGCCACACACAGTATAGCGACACACTAAGACACACGATCACATGGTCTCCTCGTGACACTGGTGCAATGCACCAAGTATCCGGGTCTCGACCAACAGCTCGCATGCACAATGCCACACACAGTATAGCGACACACTAAGACATACGATCACATGGTCTCCTCGTGACACTGGTGCAATACACCAAGTGTCCGGGTCTCGACCAACAGTGTGCTACCATCTGTATGCGGCTGTGCAGGCTCGCAGCATGAGCCACATGCCGGATGCTGTAGATGCTCACAACAGATCATGGACCTCCCCATGCATCTCCCATGACGTCGCGTCAGGTCAAGGTCCACACAACACTCCCCCTGGGCGAATGAACCTGGGAGCGATGTCCTCGATGGAGATGCTGATGTATCTGAACAGATCCTGGGCGATGAGTCCTGTGGTGTGTCCAACATGCAGAGATAGCTCCTCTTGTCACGTGCGAGTCGACTCCCTCCCTCAAAGACGAAGTGGTGTCTCCGGCTACGACTCCTCACGTGAATCTGCATCGCGTAGGGCATGCCAGTCCTCGCGTGACTGCCAAGGGTCCCAACTCACAGTCTCTCCTGCCTCCGCACTGCCGCGATGCATCTGTGTACGCCGGAGGAACGGGAATGGGCAAGCAGCACGCGTGCGTGGATGAAGTGGCGGAGCTGGCCTCGGAGGCCGGATAGAGCACCCTGAGGCACAGGGGTGTACCGCCGGAGGAGGAGAGCTGGAACGACGAACCGGATCACCACTCGCGGATGAAGATGAAGATGGGGTAAGTGAGTCGGGTGGACGAAGGTGCGTGACGGCAGCAGAAGAAGGAGGAGCGATGATGGGGTCAACAGGAGCGAGGATGGCGGAAGCCGAAGGCACGGTCACCTCTCCTCTGACAATGTCTCCAACGGACGTCATACTCGGAGCGCGTACAAGATGCTCCCCAAGCATAGGTGTGCTAGATGCTGCTGGCGCAGGGGTCGTGCCAATAGTACTGATGCTGCCATCCTCTGAGAATCGCTCACGCGCTGCCATCATCTCTCGCTGCAGCATCACTACACGCTCCTGCAGGTCGGCATCATCTGCCTCGGACATGTCGAGGTGGCCGATGTCGACCTGGTGTAGAATAAACTCTGCCTCACTGGATGCTGCACATGCAGACTGCACAACTCGTGAGTACAACGCCATCTGGATCTCTGATGCTGGAGACGATGGAACTGGTGCTGCTGCATCCTCCTGGGGGTCAACCAAGCTCGCAATGTGCCGAGACGCTGGAACATCGGATGCAGCTGCAGGTGTCACATCCACATCACAACTCGTATCTGTCATGCGAGGAGTGAGCGGTCGCATGCCGAGAGAGAAGGAGAAGGAGGAGCCGTCAGAGTCCGTAGAGCATGTGGAAACGTCGTCCGTACAGGTACTGCCACTCTCAGTATCCATGTGATCAGCAAGGTCACTAGCAGGTGAACACAAAGGTGCACAACTCAGCTCCTGCTGACGAGGTGACTCCATGTGCATGTAGGGATCTGCACCACTGTTGTCAACTGCCGCCGTAGTGGAAACAGGTGTGCAGGGCTCCGGCTCGACAATGCCCGTCAAGGCGACCAGCAAGCGCAGCTGGCGCTCACGCACTGTCTCGCCGGGAAGACTGGTCGCTGCCACCTGCTCGATGATAGAGTGAGGACCATCATCTGACTCCGGCATGTATGTCACTGCTCCGTGTGTACGGGAACCCGGAGGCTGTGGGAACCTGAACGACACCTCACGCTGAAGTTGGTCCACATGTAGCGCAGATGAGGCGGTGGAGCCTGCTGTGTCTGCTGCAGCATATGACCCGGCGACATCTCTAAGAACTACTGCTCTCAAGAACGCCTCAACCTCCAACAGACCAGCCGGTCGACTCTACTCGTGTACTGCGACCACTGTCGGGCAAGTATGAGTCCCGTGCACCAACGCCCCCGAAAATCCGTGTGGGGTATCCGGATCCGTGCGGGACTCATGTGCCACCGCCAGGCCGCTATCGGTCGGAGTCGCAAGTGGCACCGCCAAGGCACATGAGACATGCACTCCTCGTGATGTAACCTGCTGCTGCAGGACGTCCGGCTCCTGTCCCAGCGTGGATGTCGACCTCGATGACATGCATATCTCCTGCACTCGAACCTCTGTCGGACTCGTGTGAGCCTGCTGTACAAACTCCGCCAAAACTCCCAAAGATGCATCCCGATCCATACCGAGCCCGTGTGCCACCGCCGGGCCGCCACCGGTAGGAGCCACGAGTGGCACCGCCCAGGGACGCCGGGCCTGGACACCTCGTGACGCAAGCTGCTGCTGTAGAAGATCTGGATCCAGCGCGGACGTGGAAGTCGAGCTCGATGATACGCAAGTCTACACCATGACCTCCATGTCAGGATCAGACTCACCCCACCTCGACCCAACTGCGGATCCTGTCGCTACTGTCGCATCACGCAATGCGCGGTAACCACACTCCCCCTCGACAGGTACAACAATGGAGGCCGAGAAGGTGGAGGATGTATCAACACCGGCGTGAGCACGCCGTGTAGAGCGCTGACGATGACGTCGTAGAGTCACTCGACTGGAACGACTGTTGGAAGACAAGTCATCGCGGGGTGGCGGCGTGGTCACAGCAGAGTAGAGGATCGAAAGGATGGTGTCAGCCTGGGACTGGCTGGCAGGTGAAGCTGAAGGGACATCATCGGATGAAGAACGAGGAGATGATGGAGGAGATGTGGTCGAAGAAGTTGTCGACGAACGAGTGGCAGAAGCACGCTTAATGACAACGAGGTCACAAAGCCGCTGCACCGTCTGCCGTAGGCCGCGGATCTCGGCGAATATGCTCGCCAGAGGTCCAGCTAAGGGATCTACCAACACCGGCAGATCCGTATGCTGTGGAGGACGCAGGCTCGGACGAGGCTGTAGCCAAGGTGGAAGCCAGCTGGGAGGGCGCGTCCAACAGCGACGCCAACCATGACGTCCATCACCACAGTAGTAGCAGGCCAATGCGCAGCGCGCCTGCTCACACGTCCGCGCACTCATCTCGTGCGCTGGACGATGGATAGGTGCCGAGGGCACCTACTCCCGATGGTAAACACCAAGCCACGGGAGAGAATGAGGTCCGCAGGTACTATCACTCCTGGAGGTCACGGCGTCCGGGTCAGCAAACGTGACCAGACGGGAAGAGCTGCACTACCACAGCACACCCGGAGACGAGAGTCTGACTGGCTACGGCGACCAATGCTGCTGCCACGAATAGAGCAAAGACTGCTCCAAGACGAGAAGGGGTGGCGGCTGCAGGTGTGGCTGCTGCTCCAAGCGGTAGATGACCCAGCCCTCGGAGACGGTAAGACTCGAATCCGCCGGCAATCCTACGGGGTGAAGTGCGCGCACCAATCCACGGGCCCCAGGGAGACGCCGGTCCACGACACGTCTCGAAGCGGAAATCGCCGCCGACAACACAATCCGTTGCCGGTGCTGAGGGTGAAACTGCAAGCGTTGCTGCAACCGCCGCTGATGCTGCAGTGGTTGCTGCAAGTGCAGCTGTCGGTGAGATGACGGGCTACTCGATGGTCCCGTACGTTTGGTTAAAATCGTCTTTCCCCCCCCCCTTTTTTTATATTCTCCTTTCGCGCCCTCACCCTCCCTTTTTTTTTCCTCAACTGCTTTTTCTCCCCCTTTTTTTTTCTCACTCTCTTTCAGTTATACCCCTTTTCGGAGTGTTATTACTCGCCCCCCCCCCCCTTTTTCTCGATTGCCCGGATGGTGGGCGAATGGATAAAATAAGGTGAGGAGGGGGGGGGAGGTGTCCGGCTTGTCCGGCCCTCCTCTCGTGGATGCTCGCTCGCTCGCTCGCACAGCGAGCGAGTGAGCGAGTGGGTGTGGGGTGAGGAGGGAGCGAGGGGGGGGGAGGGGGTCCCGTCCGCCACTCTGACTCGGCCCCTCCGTCGGTCGGCCGACGGGGCCGACGGGGCCGAGGGGGGGGCCCGCGAGGCCGACGGGCCCCTCCGAAGGGCCCCCTCGGAGGGTCTCGGCGGGGCCCTCCGAGGGCCCCCTTGAGGAAGGGAGAAAGGAGGGAGAGGGGGGGTGTGGACGGGGTCGACATACCCCCTCAGAGGCCCCCCCCCCCTCAGAGGAGGGCTGCGAGGCCCTCCTCGCAGCTGCAGCAGCAGATGCAGCAAACAGGTGCAGCTGCTGCGCATGCTGCTGCTGCTGCTGCTTTAGCTACTGCTGCTGCTGCTGCTGATGCTGTTGCTGCTGCTGCTGCTGCTACTGCTGCTGCTCTGCGCAGCAGCTGCTGCTGCAGCTTGCTGCTGCTGCCTTGTTGTTTTTTTTTTTTCTTTCGCTCCGCACGCCGTTGCACGCTGCTGCTGCTACTGCTCCCGCTGCTGCTGCTGCTGCTGCTGCGGCTGCTGCTGCTGCTGCTTCTGCTAAAGCTGCTACGGCTGCTGCTGCTGTTTCTGCTACTGCTGCGGCGCTGTTTGTTGCTGCACGTTGTTGCTTCTGCTCGCTGCTGCTGCTCGCTGCTGCCCCGGCTGCAAGCTAGTGCTGCGTCGCTACTACTCGTGCACGCTGCTGCTACCAACGCGTGCTGTTGCTGTTACTGCTGCTGTTGCTACTGCTACTGCTGTGCGCGGCTCACCGCCCATGTGGCGTTCACGTGCAGTCGCTTCGCGCTCCCTCACGCTGCTGCCGGCGTGGCGCCACGTGGCGCGTTCTCTTAGCGTTCCGCCCACTGCTGCTGCTTCTGTTGCGCACACGCCCCCCTATGCTCTGATACCAAATTGGAAAACAATTTTAGGGCATGCAGGCCCATGCAAAAACGAACATGAGCTCTGTGTGTGAGTGCGATGCAAGACGGCAAGAATTTGGCTAAGTCTGGAACGCTGAATATAAAGAACAAGGAGAGGTTACAAATGAACCCCTAGCAGGCTTATATAGGGGCGCCGACAGCTAACCGCACCGGGCCCCGTCACCCCTGCTGAACCGAAATAACTCAACAGGGAGAACACACTGCATACACCACGAGAGCAATAAAGGTGGTCTCCTCGAGGCACCGGAACAGCTCGCCGAGTGCCCGGGTCTCGACCACCGAGAAAATATGAACAATGTCAAAACATCTCTGAATCAACGTCCAGACATCACAAACGGCTTTCCGAACGTCGGAAGCCCCACAACAGCCATCGGGTCTCCTCGTCGCACCGGTACAGTCAACCGGGTGCGCGGGTCTCAACCCACCGAGAAAACTCT
>SZWC01014677.1:26472-51065 GCA_023375785.1 Penium margaritaceum
CACACACACACACACACACACACACACACACACATATATTAAAAACATAAAAAAATGGGAATAGGTATTGAAATTCTTCATACCATTGATATTCCAGTTGTGCACTCAAGTGGTGTTGAAGATGTTAGTCTTAAATCACGTACACGAACAATGGGTACAAAAGTGAAAGGACATAAAAAATCAAATCAAGATAGGATGAGGAGAGTGAGAATGCACTCCCATATTCTTACCATTCCCTACCCTTCAGCCAACCACGGCTATACTCTCTCATCTACCTAAGCCTTCAGCAAACCAAGTCCATGAATGTAGAATCCGGCTAGTGAGGCAGAGATAGAGTCGACTGGCTAATAAAGGAGTGTTCGTTGCATCTTTCTTCACAACTGGTCAATGAGTGCATGGATATCGCTATGAAAGATGATTTTGATTAACCAAGTCGGTCGTGAGATGCTTCATAGAAGGCTTCTACATCAGTCTACATCCAAACATGTACTCGTAGAAAGTAGTGTTTTACTTCTTCCACATACGATAAGGAGAAGTCCTTTTTCATTAGGGCTACGTAGGAATACTTCATAACCAAGTGCACGCTGCGCATGCAGAATTCAGACTTTTTTCCAATGGCCGAGGTTTTATTCAATGATAGCACTAAGTCTGTTTCTAATTTTGATGCTTATATCTATGTGTACTTCTTTGTCTATGTCTATATGTGTATGTAAAACTCTATGTCTATGTTCGGGTCTATTTTTATGCCTATGTCCATTTTCATCGATATGTTTATGTTTGTTTCTGTTTCTATGATGCTTATGTATTTTTTTATGTTTACATCTCTTTCTATCTCTATGTGTATTTCTATGTCCATTGGCATATTTATGTCATTGATTATGCGTACATCTATGTCCACAACCATGTTCACATGTACATTTGTTTCTTCTTGCAATATTGCTTGCCGCACATGCCTCTTATTGGCACTTGATGAACTGTGGACAATCATCATTTAAATTTTTTGGGAGGGTTTTCTTGACATTGTCTACTTAGTGTGACCTCCCGGCTCACGTCCTTTGCCGTGCAGACTCCTGATGAGGAGGAGGTTACGGGAGACTGGGGGAGCAGACGCGAGTCCGCCGAGCAGTCACCGGGTACACTCCAGCCATCTTCCCGCGTGCTGGCTTCCCTTCTCGAGTGCTCATACCTTGTCTCCAAACAAGCGACTTTGATACTTGTGCATGTTTGAGCTACATTGGCTTGGTGACCTAGTTTTGTCTTACCTGTGAACCGTTGGTAGTTTTGGCTGACATAGTTTAGGTCTGAACGTTAGTTTTGGACTTGTGTGACTGAAGTGGGATTATCCCCCTTGCGTTTCGAGTGGGCACCGTTGAGCCCCACTTCGCTGGGCGACGGGTGGGCTTGGTTAGCGAGCTCCACCCGCCACCACTTACTCTCACTATTCTCACTCTCACATTTCCCACGCTTGTCCGTTTTGACCACCGTAAGTCCCATTCAAACCACATAGTCAAGCTTCAAATGGCCATGTGAGGGAAGAGGGGTAGAGCTTTACCTTTTTGGTATCAGAGCGAGACAAGCCAGCGCTCGTCGTGTAGCACATAAGAAGTGCGAGGTCCTGGTAGGGCTCACCGAGCAGCAGCCGCGGCGATCTGCCGCTGCGCCGATCAGCTACGGCAGTAGCAGCCGCGCGAATCTGGAGCTGTAGCGGCAGCAGCGGCAGCATCAGCGGCAGCGGCAGTGGCGCTTTGGCTTAGCCATACTGGACAAGCCGCAGCACCACTGCTCGGAGATGCGGAGGCAGCAGCAGCAACAGCGACGTGTAACAGCGTGCGGCAACAGTGGCCAGCGGTAACACCAGCCAGCAACAGCAGCAGTGACATTGCTCAGCTGCGGCTGCAACAGCTGGCGGCAGCGGCACTAGCTCAGCCGCAGCAACAATTGAGCAACACCGCCAGCAGCTACACCTAGCAATGGCTGCATCGGTGGCGGCGTGCAGCATCGTGTAGTGGCAGCAGTCAGCAGTTGCAGCAGATTGCAGTGGCGGGCAGCAGCACCACTCACAGCTATCCAACTGCTGTTGTGACAGCAGTGGCGGCAGGGTTGCGACTGTGGGCTGCAGCAGCAGCCAGGCACAATTGTAGGAGACACTGTATTGCAGTGCGGCGATGACCGCGGCAGCAGTAGCAACAGCACCAGTCAAATCGTCCTTGGTATACCCATCCCCCTTTTGTATTGGCTCCCCTCTCTTCCTGGGTTAGGTGGGGGTGGTTCAGGTACCCACAGGCTTTCTCACAGCCTATCCCACATTCCCCACGCCCACTGGGGCAGGGGAAACGCTGCCAAATTTTTTGGCAGCGTGGGAGGGGTCTACCCGCCGCTTTTTAGGCTAAAAAAGGCCTCGTGACATTTCCCATGTCCACTGGGACGGGGGAAACGCTACCAAAATTGTTTGACAGAGTGGGGGGATCCATCTGCTAAAAAAGGCCTCGTCACACATTCCATGCCCACTGGGGCGGGATGAACGCTGCCAAAATTTCCCGGCAGCATTCACCATTCAACGTCAGTGTCATTAACTGTGGTGCACACTTACGACACCCCACGCAGTTCCATGCCAAAGGACACACCTTTTCGAGTCGACGGCACCAGCTCCACTCTGGTTTAATTGGCGACACACCGGGCACGATGCGGGACGAATCCCCGTCTAGCCCCGGCTTGTTGGCTCGCAGTCTACACGAGCTGCATGAGTAGCAAGCCTAGCAGGCTGAACAGACGACCAAGCAGACGGCTGACTTGTTCAAACTGGTTCGTCACGTAGTCCAGCCATAGCAGCAGTAGCCGTAGCAACAGAAAAAAAAAAGCAGCAGCAACAGCTTCAACAGCAGGAACAATAGCAGAAGCTACTCCGTGATGCATTGCGGAAGGGCAAAATGACAGCCGAGAGTGCAGTTGCAGCCGATGTCGATGTAGCGTTAAGAGCGTTTGACTCTGATCCGTCCAAAAACCTTCCATAGTCGGACTTAGACGCCAGTGTCGAGGAAGGCATGTTACGCCTGAGTTTTGCACAGCTGGAAAAGCGGCGTCAAACCCGCTCAGGGCACAAAGGGGCACCAATTGATAAAGCAGGCCATAGCAACATGCCCAGGACAACCGCATACCCGGCTTCCCTAAAGGACCAGCTCCACCGCATAAGTCTGGGGTTGCAAAAAGGTCCCCCGTCTCCGCCCCTGGAGCGGTCCCGGCAGGGTTGCCAACTTCAAAGCCACCCAAGTGGTTTGAGACCGAACCTCCTGTCTACCGGCAAGAGCTACACCACGTGGGAACCACCGCTATTGAATGGTGGGAACCACCATTCCATATGTGGGCAGACAGTGGGGGGGTGTACTTGTACTATACCCTCGAGCACCAGACTACAGACCCCCAGCAGGCGGCAACCGTCGCACGCACGGCCTATGGTCTCCTGAAGGCCGTCCTCGAGGAGTACATCCTCAAATTTGAAGCCTTCCTTGGTGATCCCCGTACCGGAGGTGAAGCTGACTCGCTCGAGGCATGGAAGGTGGCAACAACACTTTTTGAAGGCGCTTCCATAGCAACTACATCACAGCCGCTGTCAAACTTCAACTCCCTTCGCCAGGGTGGATACGAGGCGCCTGCCGACTACTAGCAGCGAGCGATGCCGCTCTACAGGACCCTAGGGAAGAGTGGGCCAGGCCAACTCATGGCGTTCAACACAATCAGAATCGGTATTGGGCGTGAGTATGCCAAGACCTTTGACAACTTGAACCTCAGCAGCCTCCAAGAGATGGCAGACAGAGGCCTCCTCTCGTCATGGGCCACAAAGCATTTCCTACACGGGGCAGGAGCTGGAGCAGCAAACGACGCTCGTCATGGTGTGTCCGCCGCAGCCGTCATAGCAGTACAGACATCATGCACCTTACCCCTTTCATCCCCCTTGTCTTCACTGCCGACGATGACAACCATGACAGTAGTTGGCTCAGTTGTGGCAGTCTAAGGGAAGAAGGCGAGGAACAACAGGAGGGGTGGAAAGGTTGGCAAGGACTAGGGGGCTTCAAAGCCGATTTGGGAACGACAGTGAGAGTATTACAACTACGGGGGAGCATACCGCTACATGGAGTACAAGCTACGAAAGGACAAAGAATGCGCGAGGACTGCAACTGGCATTCGAGCAGCATGAGCGCGCCTTCGCCCACGCCACAACAGTGACTGACACGCAGTCTCAACTAGGAGAGGATGCAGCCGAAGACAGTGCCAACAGCCTGACACCCCTGGAGCAGCAGCTTGCGACCCACGCCCGTGACATCACTGCGCTCCGCTAGCTTCTCCGACTCTCCCATCAGGGAGGTGCGAGTGCATTGACTGAGCCGAGGGGTTCCACTGTTGGGTCAGTTGAGTCTATAATGTGCAATCGTAATGGTGGTGGTGGGGCAGAGTGTGCTGTTGAGTCTGTGGAGTCATTTGTCGCACGTGATGATGCTGCTCTGTTTGCTTTCTTCGCCGTACCATGCACAGGTCAAGACGACGTGTCGTGGCTTGATGAGTTACAAGCACGTGTCACCTGTGTGACTCAGCAGTTGTCTGCTGAGTGACCTCCGTCCACCGTTTGTAGAGTTGGCAGCTATTCAGTCACGTTGCCGAGCCTGTGACGGATGCCACTTGGATCGTGGGTTCAGATGCCACCCATCACATGACGTGTCGTCGCAGCGATTTTGTGGTCCTTGCTCCTGTTGGCTCTGTGAAATTTGTGCGTACAGCTGCCGGGCATGAGGTTCTTCTTCAAGGTGAAGGTGTTATGCAATTCCATGGATCGTCTGGGCCATTTTACATTTCAAACGTGTTGTATGTGCCTGGCGTAGAACTCAGCTTGCTCTCTGGACATGCCTGCACATGGATGGGTCTCAGTGTGGCATTCATAGGTGAGGATTCCATCGTCTCAGTTTGCGCTACTCCTGAAGTGGTGCTCCCTGACAAGGCAGTAGGGAACTTGTACCACGTCTCAAGCTGTCCTACATTGACCACCATCACTGCACCTCCCACTACACGATTGTTTGTGATAGGTACACTGTCGCCTCAGCATCAGCATCTACTACATAGACGCTTGTGTCGCGTCCACTTGGATGCCGTAGATAGTCTGATTCACACCCAACCTGCGCTCGGTCTTGACGCAGCATCTTTTGAAGCGCCGCCAAAGACCGATTGCCTGCAATGCGCGCAAGGCAAGATGCACCGTGCCAAATATCGTCTGTCCGACTCACGGGCTCTCAAGCCCCTTGAGCTGGTTCACTTTGATCTCCTGGGACCCCTCCCAGTGGAGTTCCAAGATGACAGAAAGCGTCACCTCCTGACGATCACGGATGACCTGACCCGCATGCGGTAGGTCTTCAGTCTGCGCCTGAAAAGTGATGCTGCGCTTGTTGTGTGTACGTTGCTTGTCATGGCCAAATCTCAGTCCAGCCTCACCCTCCATAATCTTTGTTTTGCTCGTGGCGGTGAGTACATGGGGGATTTTGACTGATGCTTTGCCAAAGTGGGAGTGTTTCACAACCTCTCCGCCCCAGCCATGCCACAGCAAAACAGTGTATTTCAGCGTTGGAACCGCACCATGGAGGATGCGGTTTGCTCCATGCAGGTAGATAGCGGCATGCTTGAATCGTTTGCCTTCGAGAGCATGGCCTACATGACATGGGTCTAAAACAGGATTCCCCACGGCCCCCTCCCAAACACGCACACCCTGTACCAACTGTGGTACGGACGTCGTGCCAACCTCCGGCTTGCGCGTGTGTGGGGATCCCTTGCCTCTGCCTGGCTCACACCAGAACAACGATGGTCCAAATTCTCCCCTAGAGGTCGCATTTGTGCTTTTGTCGGTATGGCTTCAGTCTACAAGGCCTGGCAGTTTTGGGACCCCAGTTGGCGTCGAATTGTGGAGTCTCGAGACGCTATATTCTTTGAGCGTCTCTCCTTCAGAGATCTGCCTGCTGGGGCCACCCCGCCGTCGCATTCCCCTTGGTGTGGTATGATTCCATGTGCAGGGGAGGATGGGCTGACTGATGACGCGGTCCCGGTCAGCCTGGGTGCTAGTGGTCCATCCCACCCCCAAGGTAACTCGCCAGCGTCGTCCACGCCGCCCACGTTGAGCGCGTCGCCTGTCCTACCTGCTTCCACCGGTCCAACAACATTCCCTCCATTACAAAAGTATGTGTGACATGTCGCGTCCCCGATGCTGTCCTTGTCCCCTGCACCGGCGTCACTAGCAAAGTCACCGATGTCATTTCCGTCGCCTGCACCACTAATGCAGTCTCCGTCACCAGTCGCGTCGCCTGCATCGTCCTCACCTTCCGTCTGCCTAGTCGACACACCGGCATCACCTGGCACATTGCTCATGTTCGTGTCTGACGAGTGTCCACTACATGGGCTAGCTATACCATCATCAGAGCCATACCGGTGAAGTGAGGGTGGACGCCTCTGACCGCGTCCTGCTCGCAGCGTGCGCTGCAGGGACACTGGCATGAGGGTCTTGGGCCTCAGTGCGTACGGGCTAACTGAATTCCACTATGGCTGCGATACAGGCCTCGCTCTCCTCGCTCACGAGCGTCAACTTGCGGTGGACTCTGCAGAGTCCACCGTCACCATTGGCCATCCGCCTTTCGCCTATGCCTTGGCCACGTGCGGTCGAGATGTTGCGGCCCCAAACCCTAGTGTGGGTGGAGTGATACCAGACCCCAGCGCACTGTGTCTGGCTCTAGCCGGACCCAATGTAGCACTCTGGTACGAAGCATGAGAGACTGAGCTGGCGGCTATCAAGGAACATGGGGTTTACGACCTTGTAGACCTGCCGCCTGGACGAAAGGCCGTGCACGCCAAGTGGATGTTGCGGAAAAAGTTGAAGCCAGACAACACAGTTGACCGCTACAAAGCACGGCTGACTGCGAAGGAATTCTCTCTGGTCGAAGGGATCGACTTCACTGAGACCTTTGCAGCAGTTGGACGCACAACCACAACCTTGGGTCTGCGATCCCAGGTGGCCCAGCACGACTCAGAACTCCACGAAATGGATGTTAACAACGTGTTCCTACATGGAAAACTAGAGGAAGAGATCTACATGGTCCAGGCCCCAGAGTTCGAGGATGGCAGCGGTCGTGTGTACCGGCTACGGAAAGCGCTGTACGGCCTGAAGCAGTCGCCTCGATGCTAGAACAAGGAGATCACCGGCATGCTCCTACGAGCGGGTTATGTCCACAGCGCAGCGGACCCATCGCTTTTCTTGTCCGGAGCCACTACGCCCTTTACGACCATCCTGATGAGCTTCTGATCGCCTCGCCTGACCTGAAGGCTGTCGACACAGCCAAGGGCGTGCTACAATCAACATACAAAATAAAAGACATGGGAGAAGCCGCAGTGTTTCTCGGCATGCAGATTGTCCGTGATCGCACTCGTTGGAAAATCCCAATCCATCAAGAGCGCTACGCCCTCACTCTCGGGGAGCGTTTTGCCGAGCTGCTCAGCGGCATGCTCACGGCGTCCACACCAATCACCCCAGACGAACAGGACGCCCTTAAGGTCGACGATTCAGCAAAGCTGGGAGAACTGATCGACGTGACCCTTTACTTGCGGGTCATCAGCTGGCTCATGTACCTGGCCACGACGACACGGCCAGAAATCGCCTTCATAGTGAACCTGCTCGCACAGTTCTCACAGGCGCCGTGTAGACGGATCCTTGAGGCCGCAGTCCGGTGCGTGCGTTACGTTGTTTCCATTGCCTGCATGGGACTTCACCACCGAGGGCAGGCCTCCATGGTCCTCGACGGATACACACACAGTGACTGGCCGTGGAGTCAGGACGGCAAGAGTCACACCGGATACATCTTCCTCACTCGGGTTAGAGCCGTCTCATGGCGTAGTGGCAAGCAGGGGTGCATCGTTTCCAGCACTGCAAAAGCAAAGTACGTGGCTCTAGACGCTAGCGCGACACAGCGTGTGTGGTTGGTGCATCTGTTTCGTGACCTAGGTCAGTCCATGCCCCCCGTTGTGCTTTGATGTGACAGTCAAAGCGCAAAGGCCATCACAGAAAACTCTGGCTTGTTCCATGCACGCACGAAGCACACTAACATCGAGTACCACTACATTTGAAACCTCGTTGATCAAGGTGAGGTTCAGGTCATGTGAGTCAGCACTGACTCGCAGCGTGCTGACTTTCTCACAAAGGCCATTAGCCGTACGAAGTTTCTAACGGCTGCTTGTTCTGTGGGGTTGCACCTTGCCTGTACTGTGGACTATACTCTACCCTTGAGTTGCATTCAGTTTTGCTTCTCATCGTTGCTCTTGTGTTGTAGTTTGTGTCAATGCTGCTACGTGTATGGACCTGTTTGCCATGTGGTCATGGGGGAGTGATATTGTGTACTTAGTGTGACCTCTTGGCTCACGTCCTTTGCCGTGCAGACTCCTGATGAGGTGGATGTTACGGGAGACTAGGGGAGCAGACACGAGACCGTCGAGCAGCCACCCGGTACACTCGAGCCATCTTCACGGGTGTTGGCTTCCCTTATGTAGTGCTCATACCTTGTCTCCAAACAAGCGACTTTGATACTTGTGCATGTTTGAGCTATGACCGCTTGGTGACCTGGTTTTGTCTTGCCTGTGAACTCATGGTAGTTTTGGCTAACATAGTTTAGTTTTGAATGTTAGTTTTGGACTTATGTAACTGAAGTGGGGTTATCCACCTTGCGTTTCGAGTGGGCACCGGCAAGCCCCACTTCGCCGGCCGACGGGTGGGCTTGGCTTGCGAGCTCCACCCGCCACCACTCACTCTCACTCTTCTCACTCTCAAGTTTGCCACGCTCGTCCGTGACAAACCTGAGAGCTTCACATGATCATGTGAGGGAAAAGCGATAGGGCTTTACCTTTTCTTCTCACGGTATGTTCTTTTGTAGTCGCATGGGCACGCAATCACGGGCATCTATGCGTTTGGACTGCATGTAAACATGTTTTTGCATCCAGCCGGGCAAGTGTACGTAATCATTGACGAGGACAGCTCAGCTTGGACAGGTCAGAATCCTTGTTGTCTTCCTAATTCATGCATGCATCTTATTAGTACAGCGCAAACCGAACAATTCAACAGGCTGTCCCACTAGTGCACGACCAGGAAGATCCATGCGAATCCAAGAGAAATTACCCTTATGTTTGCATTTTCTCGTGTGGTGCAGTGTTGTTTCAAGTGGTTTCATGTGGCGTAGTGTATTGTGGTGTATCATGTAGTGTCCTTGTAGTTGGTCTCCTTGTAAAATTCTCGATGAAATGTATGGTATAGTTCGATTTAAAAAAGGTACAAGGCTATAATCCAATAGTGTGCTGAAAAGGACAATCGATGAATGAATGTATGTGGGCAAACACAAATGAAAACTTTCACTAGTGTTATTCTCATTCGAATTTTATTGAACGTGTTCTGATAGAAACATAGATGAATAGATTTATTATATATTCAAAATAGGTATAATTTCCCGTCAGGTTCATGTGTATTTCCTCCCAGCCCATCTTTTTTTTTTGTAACACATTTCCTGGGTAGAGAGAGGAAACAAACGCCAGTAGGTCACAAGCAGAGGCCCGTAGATAAAGTGAAGGATAAATTTACGCGAGGTGCCGTGTTCGACCCCCCTCCTGACGCGGACTGCCTCTTGCTGGGATTCGTACCTGGATAGTACCGATCCGCCTCCTGGTCACTCGGAGAACCCTATTCTGGAAGCGCCCTCCCATCGGATGTCTATGTGATGGGGGGTGAACGTAGAACATGACGTACGACGAAAAGAAACATGGATAATCGTTCGTGAAAACCGGATGATGTTGGCATCGATCTGTCCGGTGCCGGACGAATCGATGCCAAAATCATCCGGCGAACCAAGAATGCACCACACAACACACTGGCCAATGAGAAGCGAGAAAAGAGTGAGAAGGGTGGGTGCCAGTGTGAGCCGCTTTCGCCACTGACTCACGAATTCCGAGATGGACGCACGATGCGTGCGCGATGTATCTCGCGAGTCTGTCATGTTTGGGTACTATTCGGCTGAATTAAGGAAATGCGGGTGTGCCTCAGACCAGTTTCGTCGAGCCTGCAGAAAAGGCACAACGGTCGCTGTCGATTAGCATCGATGTCTACTCGGTCGGTAGAAAGAACATGTGATAATGGTTTCCAACAATAGCAGGTCCTCGTATATCTGCGGCTTGAAAATAGGCATAAACTAGACATGAAAATCCGAATTCGACATTCCTGGTTTATTGGCTACCGAAACAGGTACCTGCCATCGTCGCGATTTGGTTCAAGCACCTCCCGTCTATGCGCGTCGCAAACTAAGCAGTTCGCATAAATGCGCCCTAAAGTGAAATGGAACGCTAACGCGTTCGACGGTTGCCAATGTGCAATTTAACAAAGGCGACAAAACTGCCGAGGGAGGCCGGCGATGCATTGGGGGACTGGAAGGTCGTCTCCGAATGCATCACTGGCCGATTTTGAAATGTGCACAAGCCTCCATTCCGCAGCTTGCCAGGCAACTGTCAATAATCAAGGGTTTTGGGTGCCCACGCATCACTTGATTTATATGTTTTCAGTTCGAATTTCTGTAGAATGTTTCAGGCAGTACATTACTTCCTCTCGCATAACGAGATGGGGTTCACGACGAGTGGCGGAGGAAGGCGGTGGTGAAAGCTGCTCGAAGTTGAGGTCTTTGAAAATTGGGCGTAGTGCGACATTCAAAACATGCACAATGGCGCTGACATAATGTGAGATGAACCAGTAAGAAGAGGACCTTGTCTGCCGACCGCATCAGAAAATCGCAAAAGAGGAAAGGTGAATGCGTCCAAGCCGGCACCGCAAAAACAGCCGACACAAACAGGAAAAGCGATGCCACGTGCGGGCTGCAATGCAGCGATTGCAGCAGCATCTGATGACCGACTGCGTTCCGCACCTCGCCAACCTCGTACTCCGGACAGGTATGACGCCCGGAGTGGTCGGCCTGGTCACCCTCTTCTCTCCAACCTGACCCTCGCACGCACCCTGGATCCGCCGCTCGAGGCCACTGCGATGCACGACTTGCCGTATGTGCTGTAATCGATCTGATCTGTCCCTGCTGAGTTACGCGGCGGGGATAGAGGCGGCAAAATGACTCTGTCAAGGTGCAGACCCTGTACGGGCGAAGGGGTCTCGACTCGCGCAAAAATGGAGTGACCGGCAATCACACATTACATTGATCTGCAGATCGAGCGCGCGGACCCCCTCTATTTGATCTTGAAAATCTCCAGGGCTCTGCGGGAGGCGGCAGGTACTTGAAGTATGGCTAACGATGAGCCTCAAAGGTAGTCCCTTTCAGATCGGTTTCAAATCGTGACCTAGTCATTCTGGGTGGTCGGTCCAGACTGCATGGCTGCCTCAGACCTTCCGCGGTCTATTTCCCACGGAGTTTGCACTTTCAAACGCTGTAGCCGACAACTGCTGGCCTCTGTGCTGGGCTCTGCGTTGTCAGTGACATTTAGTCACAAATTGCAACGGGGATATCCGCTGAGCTTGTGCCAAGGCAAGTCTCTAGCGTTAATGGATCAAGGCCAAATTCGTCATGGCTGCGCGCCTGCGACGCGCGCCTCGTTCGTTGCGCTACGCGTGTTGCGCTTTCTGCCGGGCGGCCGGGCCGGCTTACCAGTCATCCTGTCTTGCTTCCCTCGCGGTCAAGAAAGACTGGGAGAGGAGAGTAGCTGGACCACAGCCTTGTCGGTCCCCGGGGGAGGACCCCTCCCCCGGAGCGGGGGGGGGGGGGGGGGGGGGGGGGGGGGGNCCTCTTCTCCCATCGCTGGCAGCACTGTGACCGCCGAGGAGCTACTTTTACTAGGCTAATAATTCACATGCTCCCAAACGAATTCTCGGTGGATTGAATGGCCTGTCGTACAAAGACTCGGTGTTCCGATCGTCTTGTCCTGACGTTCTCCAGCATCACAAACGTGATAGCAGCACGGTGCTTCTGGCTGCACGCTGCGGATCCCTCCTTTTCTGATGCTCAGCCCGCCAGCCTTGGCTTGTTCAACACTCCCACGCCAACCCACACGTAGGCGTGCCTGCGTGCAATACGAGCGCGCCTCATTGCACAGCGCACCGCCGTTTCTTTCTCCAGGCACCTAAGCTGCGCCGCCTGCGTCTTCTGTACGCGCGTCGATCTAGACGCACTCACAGGCACTTGTATTTTGGCCTCGGTAGGAGCGAGAGGGGGAGGCTTTGCACCCTCAAATATGCCTCACAGGCTGATGCGGATGTCAGGAAGCGACGCGGGAGCGCAAAACTCGCGGCGCGTCGAGTGCACCTTGCACGAAAATGGGCGGGCCGCGGACGCTATGCAGGGCGAAGGGCACGCCGCAGCCACCGGGGAGGACGGAAAAGCCGCGGCGCTGAGGGAGCGGAGGCGCGCCAAAGCCGGCGAGCTCATTCAACGGCTGAGGGTCGAGCCCTCTCCTTCCTCTCCTCGTTCCTCTCTCTGTCCCCTGCCAAGTCTCGGATCACGGCCTTCCTTCTCTGACATACCCTCGCCCCCTTCCCTTGACCTCCCCCGAGGCGCTCTAAAGAGCTCAAGGGTCGTCCGCACGCCGCGCACTTCCCTTTCGCCGCACCCCAGCCTGGGACCCGCTGCCGGAGGGAGATTTTCTGGATGGCGCGGCCCGGAAGAAAGACGCATCGGGCGGCACAAATCCGAACAGAACATTCATACCGGTTCCATTGTCGCCAGAGCCTTCCACTCACAGCGCCCGAGCCTGGACATTTCCTCCTCCTCTTCCTCTTCGTCGTCCTCCTCCTACTGCTTCCACCTTTCGTCACCCCGGCACTCTCTTTCCCTTTCTACCCCTCTCGCCTCCCATCCAAGCCTCGATAGCCAGCCTCATAGCTCTTTCCTCTCACACTCATCCGCCTCCCCTCCTTCAGGCTTGCGGTCCCCTAGCCACCATCCACGCGGCTCGGGCTCCCCTAAATCCAAATCCGGATCGTCTGTGTCCCCCCCTTCCCCCTCCACCTGGGACGCCCTGGACAGACGATGCTCTCCGGCGCCTGGAGCCCCTGCTGGCCGGAGCACAGGCAGCTCAGCCGTAAGCCTGTCGAGGCCGTCGAGGCGCTCAGCACTGTCAAGCGCCTTGATAGCGAACGGTCCATTGCCATCTCCAAGAATTGCTGACGATGGCAGCCCCATTGGCTGTTCCGACGGGCCTCCCAAACTCGCCTCCATGCCTGCACAGCGGCCATCTTCCTTCCAGGGGTCCTCTGAGGGTCTTCCCTCTCCCGATGCGTTGTCGGAAGTAGTGCCAAGGCCATGCGGCTCCCCTCACCCTCAGTTTCCCCCATCCCTGGCGCTGAGAGATGATGTCCCAGCAGGCGGTCTCGACGGAGCAGTCGCTGTCCGAAAACAGCTCTCGAGTTGCCGAGAGCGATACATCCGCTGCGGGCAACCATGCACTGATGAGATGGCCCCAGGGGAGCTGCAGGCTACATCAGGAGTAGCTGGGAGTGAACGCGCTTCGCTGATCAACACACAAAAGAGGGACGTGCAAGAGATCAGTCATCGTACGAGGAGGTCGGCAAGGGCGGAGGTGGGTGGGGACGGTCAAAGCACTGGCTCCTCCGTGACAGCCGGAGGTGATGCCTACTCCTTCGGATTTGACGGCGGTGACTGCGTTGGCGGCGTTGGTGGTGGTGGTGGTGGCATCAACAGCAATGCTTATGGCAGCGTGGGTGTGAGTGGTCATGAGTGGTCATACAGCAGGAGGAGAGGCACGGTAGCAACAGTGGCAACATCTCCCGGTGCTCTGCTGCTGGAGTGCCTGAGGGAAAGCAGCACCCTGGTGGGAGAAGTGGAAGAACACAGCACTGTTTACAAGGTTTTCTACAGAGTTCAACGTCTGAGGTCAGAATCTTCCTTCTCTGATTCTGAGGGAGAAGAGGAGGATGAGGAAGGGGATTGGTGGGGAGAGGAGGGAAATGGGGAGGAGGATGAGGTGGAGGAGGAGGTTGAGGAGGGGGAGAGTGCAGGACCCTGGGGGACTGGCAGCAGTCGGGGCAACACACACGGAAAACAATTTCCACACGGAACTTGTCTGTATGACCTCCTGTTGCCAGCTCACAGCGCGTCACCACGGGCCTCCATCAAATCGGGGCAACCGGGCCGTCTGTCTTTGGGGAGCGAGGGAGACAGAGTCTCCAAGAACTGGGAGAAAGAGACCAATTTACTGCGACACGGCATCTGCAGCTTGCCGCTTCTCCAGGAACAGTCTACGACAGCTGTACCCAGGAGGACCGCCAGCAGGCAGCAGCAGAAACTGGAACACAGACTTTCTGAGGAAGATTCTTCAGACTCTCACCAGGGCCTGCGCGGCCGAAAGCCTCTGGTAGGGCCCACTTCTGGCCAGCGATGTCCTCCTATGAGATATTCTCCTGCTCCTTCTGCTGCACTGAGTCCCACATTGGGATCGGAGCATGAGGGGACGAACATGACCAAGCTTGCCCATGGTGGAGTGGGGACTGCCCATGCATCTGCTAAGAAGGGAAGGAGAGGATCAGACAGAGGAGGGAGGCAGAGCACGGAGGACCTTGAGACTGGCCATGTTGAAGAAGCAGTGCTTGTACACGGTCGGCTTGTCGTGACTGCAGATGAGCGGGATCCATCGCTAGACGGTAGCAAGTCAGGACCTTTCCCGGCTTCCAGGCAGAGGGAAAGCAACCGCAGGAGGGCCAGCCTCGGTGACCAGCCCAGCACGGCTAAAGTGACAAGTATCGGAGCGGCGCCCACTGTTGGGACGAGAACTACTCGCACCGCAGAGATCCTCCGTGATCCAAGGGAGGGAGTGGACGGTGGTGCGTATACCCACACAATTGTCCACCGCTTGAGCGCTCGTGATGGGCCGCAAAGCCTTTCCTCACATGCTCAAGTGCACCGAGGTACTCTGGCTGCTGCAGGAGAGGGTGTTCAGCGCAAGGCGGGGAAGAAGAAGCTTCAGAGGAGCTTGTCCGATGATGACCGGGAGGACTAGAGAAGGGACGTGGGTACGTCTCCTTGACTTATTCAGGATAAGGGCTGGGATTGTTCCTGTGGGTTTTACCATGCCCCTGTGCATGATGCGGTGCTCCGTGATGGGCTTCAGTCCAGTTTACAGATGGGAAGGTGGATGGGATGTGTCTGAGTCACACCTATAGGTTACACGAGCTGCTTTTAGAACCGTATACGTGGTGATCGTACATTTGAGAGGTGGAAATTTTGTCTCTTGAATGCTATGTACATAATTTTTAGTGACCTTCTGTTCCACGTACTGACATCTACTACCACGATCCACAAGAGCATGGTCTGTAGGTGCAATTGCAAGTGTGCTGACAGGAAAACCTTGCAACGCATTGGAACAAATCTGTACGAACCTGTATGATCCTTCACAAAAAAAGAAGATAAATCAGAATTTTGACCTTCCAAAGAGCATCGTCGATGTAATTACTCCGAACCTAAGTTTCTCATCCACATGGTTTTGGAAGAAACTTCAATGTTTCATGGCCTGGCCATGAATCATGCACTATCTGGGGCACAGCTTCATTTTCTACAAATGACCATGTGGGCACGGTTGATGATTTGGTTGGTTATGCTGGGAAAGAACAGAACACCTCATTTCTTCTTCATGTGCAGCCTAATCATCTCATTGCTGACTGATCTGCACTTCATGCACTCATGCACAGACTGTTCAGGACCATGATCTTGCACATTTCCAATGTGCCTCTACTGAAAGCCGGTCAGTCTGAAGACGTGCAGTCATGGCAATGCCATGTCCATCCATTAGTACTCGGTTCCATTCGTGAACTATGTGTGGTGGCACGACAGAGGGGGATGAGTGCAAGGAAAAAGGTGCCTGGACCATGCCCAATTTCCACGACATCTTCCTGCGAAACCATGGAGGAAAACCTGTCCACCTTTGTGCAACATGTCTGTTTTGACAAGGAGCGCAAACATACTTAGGTGCCAAACCTCATAACTATCCGGACCTGTACTGAGATTATAGTAGCCAGGGCCTCTTTAACGTGAGCAATGGCTGCCTGTCTTAGAAACCAGGGTGCAGTTCCAACATGGCCTGACTGCTCTTCTGTGTTCACGGCTTGTTTTCTGCGGGTTCTGAGTCTAAGCGTGAGCTTCCTGGTCGCCTCATGCTATGTTTATGGAAGTTGAAGAAAAATGCGAGATAATCACTTTTGCAAAGCAGATAACACAATTTTTTATTCGTTTTTGAACATGGACATGGTTTGAACATTTGCAGGGCTAGTCATGAGCTTTCAAACGCACCAGACCGCGCACAATTCAAATCACCGTAGCTCTCGCTATGTCAGCCGAAGTGCAGCACCCCAAACTAGCCGCTCAGTCGGCGGCGTGCACCACGTCGCCCGCCGAGGCGCCCTCACACATCAAGGATCCATCAAAACCCATTCGAGGCGCAAATATCCCTACGTGTAGCAGCGGTGCCCCTTGCGCCTTTGCGGTCTGTTTCAATGAGTTAATCATCGTGTTTGGTGGTGGGGACTGATGTGGTTCCAAACCTATTTGTGGACCTGCAGTCAGAATTTTGACGGTCCTCGAGTAACAAACTGTACTACTGAGATTTGGACTCAGAGCCAGGTTTTGTGGCTAAGTCCCTCAGTAACAAAACAACATGCTGAAATCCGGCGAATCATCCACCGGACGCCTCGGCAGTCCTTCCGGAGCAAAATCCCCAGATAACATTTTATTACTCGTTTTGGTCAATTATTCACCGACAGTCGAACCGCGGCCAGCTCCCGGAGCCGCCGCGTACACCCCAACTTTGGAAGCCCATATCTCCCTCGTTACTTGTTTGATTATGGTGAAACAACTTCCTCCGGATGCAGCGACTCGACGCAAAATTTCAGGGGCAATCCTCCATTTTAGGATCCAAGTAATCCTTGACTCACGAGATCAAACGACAAGGAATTTCCTCTCTCTGGCGGCTCGTCGGCGCCTCCTAGTGCCGCACTTGGGCATGCAGAGGGGCAAATCTTCAACATTCCACCCCTTGCACCTGCCATGCCCACTGCTCCAACTTTCTCTCACTCATCTTCCGCTACGCCCTCCAGCCCATCATAGCTGGTCATCCCAAGTCCAGCCACGCTCAATGCGTGTCGGCCCACGGGTTGCGCTTTGGCTAAGCAATCCGGAAGCATGCCGTGCGTGTTGCAGTGCTGCAGCACCACCTGCCCCTTTTCAACCATGTCCCATGCATAGTGATAACGCATGTCAATGTGCTTTGTCCTCTTGTGCTGTGTCAGGCTGTTGGTGAGCAAGATTGAGCCGGTGCTATCCTCATACACCACCGTAGGCTCCTGCTGTGGCACGCCCAGCTCCCTCAGCAACCTGCGGAGCCACACCGCCTCCTTGACCGCCTTGGCCAGTGCTATGTACTCTATTTCCACTGTGGAGGTGGCAACACAGTCTTGCTTTCTGCTGCACCAAGAGACCGCTACACCAGCGAGGGAGAACACATAGCCGGATGTGGACTTCCGCTTGTCCACATCGCCAGCGTACTCTCCATCTGTGTAGCAGACCAGACGCAAGGGGCGCGCCCGTACCTTGCCTTCGAGCCTCAAGCGCACATGCCGCGTTGCTTACAAGTAGCGGAGGATGTGATTGACCGCCTGCAAGTGTAGTGCGTCTGGATCGGCCACGTACCTGCTCACTTGGCCCACCGCGTAGGCCAGGTCTGGTCTAGTCGTCACTATAGCGTACATGAGGCTGCCCACCGCCGATTGGTAGGGCACCCCTGCCACATCCTCCCGCTATTCTTTTGTTTGCGGCACCATTGCCGCTCTCAGTTCACTGGTCGTGGAGACTGGAGTGCCATCTTGTTTCCAGTCCTCCATGTCGTGCCGCTTCAGGACCTCGGCCACGTATTTGGCCTGCTCCAGCTCAAGCGTGCGCGCCCTCCGACTCCACGTGATGCTCACCCCGAGGTAGTCCTCTAGCTCCCCCATGTCTCACATGTGGAATCTGTTGTTCAGGTGCTCTTTCAGCTGCTCTAGGCTCGGCAGATCCATCGAGCACAAAATCAGGTTGTCCACATAGAGTGCGATGATCTGATGGAGTTGGTTGTCACGCCACACATACTCGCTGTGATCCGCCTCACAACGCTTGAACCTGAGTTGTGCCATGAAGCTGTCCATCTCATGATACCAGCATCTAGGCAATTGTTGTAGAGCGTACAAGGACTTCTGCAGGTTGCACACCTTGCCCTCCACCCCCTATGGCACTTCCATGTAGATCTCCTTGCCTATGATACCATTGAGGAAGGCCGTCCTTACGTCCATTTGGTGGAGCTCCATGTCCTTCACGGTCGCCACCGCAAGGATCGCTCGGATGCTTGCGAATTTGGCGACAGGAGCGAATGCCTCATCGTAGTGTTCGCCCTTACGCTGTGCGTATACCTTTGCCACAAGCCGTACCTTGTAAACTTGGTCTTAAAGCCCCACTTTGAGGCGATGACCTTCGCATCTTTCGGCTTGTCAACCGTATCATTATCCGTGATGGACGCCAGCTCCGATTTGGTTGCGTCCCATTGATCCCCTTTGGGCCGTGCAAGCGCCTCTTCCACTGTAGTCGGCTTTGTTGATGCAGCCAGCATGCACCGCGTCATGCCGATCCATCGATCGGTGCTTGCATCAAAGCGCTTCCCTGCTTTTAGCTCCCTCTCGCTGCAACGTGGTAGTTTTGGTGGCACATCGTCGCTCTGCTGTGATCCCTCTGACTCCGGATGCTCTGGTGAATCATCGACCGGACGGCTCCTCAAGGATCTCTCTCGCTCAGACAAAACATCGCCCAAACAACTGGTGCGTCCTGTAGATTTTCCACCGAAGCCCGATGCACACTCTGCCGGGAGTGCGTACCTTGGAACCCTCGGTACCTCATCCACCAAATCCTTCCGGTGGATCTCCTCATCAGCTTGATTTTCATTGGAGTCCTCCGCATCAGCTGCCACCGCTAGTGCACCGTCATGCTCTGATCCCGCATCCTCAACTTCGGCGTCTGCTGGCTCCTTCTCATAATCAAGGAGCTCGAACCACTCCCCCGTCTTCGGAGAGTCCACCACGCCCACGTCGTTGCTACTGATGTAGCTCTGCTGCTCATAAAACTCGATGTCTCCGCTGCGGATTACCTCCTCCTTGTACATGTCGTAGAGCCTGTATGCCTTATGCACACTCTCATACCCAAGGAAGAGATACGACTTTGCCCGAGGCTCCAGCTTGCTATCACGCCTCTGCGTAGCTTGCACCATTGCATGCGCTTTGCACCCGAATACTTTCAGGTGTGCCACACTTGGCCTGCGCCCGATCCAAACCTCCTGCGGCGTCTTCCAGCTGCTTTTCCCCTTGAGCACTACTGTTGGTGTGAGGTTAATGCTGTAGCTCACCATACGCACACCTTCCACCCAGATGCTTCGTGACAATTCCGCATCCACCAACGTGCTCCGTACCATGGTCAGCAGGGTGTGGTTCGCCCGCTCCGCCACACCCTGTGACTGCGGTGAATACGGCGTAGTTTTTTCCCATTTCATGTCCTGCTTCTTCATCCACCCGCTACAGCCCACGTATTCTCCACCGTTGTTGTTGCGTAGCGTTCTAACCTTCTAGTCAGTCTGCCTCCCCACAGCGGCGACGTACTCCTTCAGCAGGTTCACGACCTCGCCTTTCCGCTTCTTGAATTACACGTAGAGTTTTCTATTGTAGTCATAAATGAAGGTGACAAAGTAATGCGTGCTGCTCTTTGACGCCGTCTTGAATGGTCCACACACGTTGCTGTTCAAAATCTCCAGCAGGTCCGAGAAGCGATTAACGTTCTCGTTGAACGGTTTGTATTGTGACTTGCCCAAAATGCAAGGCTCACACTTTTTGTGCTTTGCTGCATCTGTCGCTTCTTCCACACCGTCGATAACGAGGCCCCGTACCAGCTTGTGCTTTGCAATCTCCTTCACGACTGCGGGTGGGGGATGCATTAGTCGATGGTACCAGAGCTCCAGATCAGCTCCCCCTCCTTTGGTCAGGTTGACGGTGCATTCTTGCAAGTCAGTTGAGTCTGTCGCTGCGGGGATCACCTTGGTCCCACATGCTTAGCCTCCAGCACGGGCTCGCCACCACCGTCCTTCTGCACGACTGCCTCTCTTCTCCTGAAGAGCACCTCATACCCCTTGTCGGTCAGGCGGCTGACACTTAGAATGTCAGCCAAGCCAGTTACATGCTGCACGTCCTTGATGACACGCTACACCCGCTTACCGCCAACGACCACCTCCACGTCCATGTCTCCTTGGCCAGCCGCCGGCTCGACCTTGTCGTTTGCAACCACCATGGATTTGCTAGACTTGGTGTAGTTGATGAAACCAACCTTCTCGACCTAGGTATGCTTCTCCAATCTGGAGTCAAGGCATCACCGGTTTGCCTTCTTCATGTAGTGATTTTGAGTGCTGTTGAGGAGCGCCTTCTTGCGTTTGGCTTCTTTGCCACTGGCCTTTGCCTCCTCAGTGCACTCACGGGCCCAGTGGCCCTCCTTTCCGCAATTATGGTACGTACCCTTCTTGGCTTCCTTCTTGTCGCCGCCATGTCCGCCACTTCCCTTGGCCCCGCTTCCGCCACCACTCGTTTTGGTGACAAGGGCCGATGAGGACGACGAGGACTCCCCGCAGCTCCGTCGCGATACCTCGTTGCGGATGTACTCTGCGACTGTACCATAGGTGAGCTTGTCCTTCGCACATCCTCCCAAGATGGTAATGAGAGGGCTCCAACTATTAGGAAGGGCCATGAGTAGGGCCATCGCCTGCACCTGCGTGTCGATCTTCCACCCCTTGTCATTGTACTGTGAGGTGAGCAACTCGATCTGCTGCATGGCGGTGATGAAATCATCTCCCTTCCCAATTCTCAGTCACGAGTCGATTCATTGCAAAGATTTTGTTGGCCAGCGACTTGGATTGATGGATGGCGCAGAGTTTTTGCCAAGTTTCGGCTGTCAGCTTGTAGCCCTTGAAGTAGTCCCACAGCGACTCGGCAGTCCCAGACACGAGCAGCATGAGCACCTCGGTGTTCTTCTTTACGAAAGCCTCCTTCTGCACTTCCATCACCATCGCTTTGTCAAGGACTTCCATTCCCTTCATGACCTCCTGCAGCCCCTTATGCTCGAGGTGCAGCTCAAAATGACACCTCCATAGCCCGTAGGGAGGGCCACCTGCATACTTTTGGATGGGCTGTGCCTCCTTCTTCGCCATTTGTGCAGCCTTTAGCTCCGTGATCCCACTCAACTCTTCCTGGATCTAGTGCATTGAGTACATGAGGATCTGCGGATGTCAAGGCATGCCAAGGTGCACCGCTTCTCCCAGCATTGCGGACGACCTCTCCTGGAATGGGCCCGGTGGCTCGCCCCAGTGGTTCCCTACCACTGGTTGCGGGGTTTGGAGCACCGGGTGAGCCAGCAGAGGCGATTCTCTACTAGGTAGCATTAATCCCTGCTCTTGTTGTCCTGGGGAACCTGAAGGGACCCCCTAGATCCTCCAGATACCTTTGTGCAGCCTGCCTCAGAGTGCAATGTCGCAAGGCACCGTACTGGTAAACCTGTCCTGCTGGTGGTCGTGGTGGTTCTTCCAGGAACTCGATCATGTCGCCCACTTCCCATAAACGTTCTTGGTTGGTTCTGCTCAGTTTCGCTGGCTGTTGCATGGATCGGTGCCTGTGGGAGGCTCTACTACACCCACTCTCCATACTCTCCAATTTGATGAGATCTTCCATGTCACGCACGCGAATGACATGATTGTGCCAGAATTGCTCCTCTAACCAAATCATGATATGCTTGTGCCGCTGCACAAAGTTGATGAGATCTTCCATTTTGCACACCAACTCTCATCCCATAAGAGTTCGGCGTACCGGGTCCTTGTCAGTGTCCGCACACCGCGATAGCGAGTATCGCATGGTAGGCTATCCAGAGGATTGGGTGATGCGCCTCATGTCATGGTGGATGTAGATACATGTCAACACATACGACTGAATCTGAAGGTTCCTAATGTAGTCCTGCTTGAAAAAGAGCATAGAACTGTCCACGCTCACCGCACCATTAACACCGTTATCCCAAAAGTTTCCACCCCACTTTTCTGCCGCTACCCTTTCTGCCTCTTTCTATATTTTGCTGAAGGCTCTGACTTTCTGCAACACACACTGTTGCGGATCTGAGTTTCCTCCTATGCTTATCCTTCTGTTGTTATTGTGTGGAGCGTGATATGGAATGCCCGACCTTTGCTCTTCCACCCTACTCAAATCCTCTAATCCACGCGGAGGGCTGAGTTTTGCCTCCTCTTCTCAACTATAAATTGTCTACGTGCCGCTTGTTTACACACCCTACAACCCTGAGGATACGTGAGACCCTTCACTTGGACTCTCCGTGGACTTGTCCTTTCTACTCTAATGCTTAATGCACATGCGAACCCTATCGACTCATCCAACACGTGTGCGGAAGCACACATGTTGTGATTGCGGAAAGGATAGCAAAGATTTACACTCACACCCAGTCACCTAGTAGAACCACGCCTCTTCCACCTTGCTCTTGTGTCAGCCACTTGGCTTCCGTAGGATGGAGCTCCACTAAGCCCTTCCTGGCTCTAAGACCACTCTGTGGAGCCTCTCGGGTCCCTCCTCGGCAAGGACAAGCCTGCACACTGTCAACCGGCCTGAGGCAAACGGACTAGAAAACAGGGCCGACACAATAGCACCTGCCGTCCGCTCCTAGCATTTCAGCTAGGAGAAGATATCACCCTCACGATCACGGTTCCACACTGAGCAGTTCCTAGGCAATCACTTGCTAGCAACTGTGTCCACTTAACACTTGGTCACTTTCGCGCGAGGTGCTAGTCAAAGACTAACTCCTGGGGCTTAGACCAACCAGTGTCTTCTTTATACTTTTCCTTAGTTGGATAACTCTGTGAGGAGCATCTAAGGCCGGATTGTGTAATTAGAATGAGGAATGAGCCTGGTACATATAGTCCTAGGCCTGGCTTCTAAGGTGTGTGGGTAGTGGCACATTTGGGATGGTCACTCCACACCACCTCACCAGTCCGCCAATTGGCGCATCCACTGACCGCCAAGTGGCGCACTCTCCGCATGCATGGAGAAATGTCTAAGAAACTTCCCCTGTGCTAGAAGGTCAAAAAACCTCCTGCGCACATCAAGGCTCGATCGCAAGACCTGTTGTCCCTAAGTCCAACATGCTATCCATTGCGCTACACTTCTGGTGTCGTGCTTGGACTTGCACCACGAACAAGGTCTGGGGGACTTACTCCAGGGGAGCAGTGCATGCCCAACCTGTTCGTCAAGCCATAGCAGTGGCCATGGGGCATAGAAGAACAACAATCTCTCCCTTGCACCTTAGGCCACCTGCTGTGGTAGTTTTTCTTTGGCATGAACCTGTAGCTCTAGGTTGTGTATGTGCATGTATGTTTTCTTGGTCTTTAGTTCTCATCTCTTGCATCCACCATGCCGACTCCTCGAGCACCTGCAACATGCAAGTCGCTGTCTAGCGGCTTTGTCAAGAAGTCGGCAAGCATTTTCTTGGTTGCGACGTGCTCCAGTTCCAGGAAACCCTTGGCGATAAGGTCACGTGAGTAGTGGTACCGAATATCGATGTGCTTTGTACGCCGGGAGATCATGTCGTCCTCTGCCATAGCCATGGCACTTTGGTTGTCGATGCGGATGACGGTTGCTTCCTCTTGTGGTGCCTTGATCTCATCAAGCAAACTACGAAGCCACTGTGTTTCCTTGCACACTTCAGAGAGTGCAACGTACTCCGCCTCAGTAGTAGAAATCGAGATGCAGTCCTGCTTCCTGCTTGCCCACGAGATCACACCACCATTGAGAAGACAGACAAACCCTGAGGTGGACTTCCTGTCATCAATCCGTCCTCCCCAGTCCGCGTCATGTAGCATGTCAGTCGCAGCAAGTCTGATCCTTCTAGACCTCCAAACCGAAGTCCGACGTGCCGAGTCTTTTTGAGGTAGCGAAAAATCCGCTTCACGACTTGCCAATGTTCTGGCCCAGGGTTGGCCACAAACCTGCTCACCTGACCCACTGCATAAGCAGTGTCAGGTCGTGTTCCCACCATTGCATACATGAGGCTTCCAACGGCGGACTGGTATGGAATGTTTTGCATCTCCCGCCGGTCTGCCTCGTTGCTTGGTGACATGGAGGAGGAGAGCTTGCAGTCGGAGGGCATGGGGGTGCTGACGGGCTTGCAGTCCTCCATGTTGTAGCGCTTCAAGATGTCCATGATGTACTTGGTCTGGTTGAGCTCGATGGTGCCTGCTTTGCGGTTGCGGTGAACAGCAATCCCGAGGTAGTACTCGAGAGGTCCCATGTCCTTCATCTTAAATCTGCCAGCCAGATTTTTCTTGAGGTCCGTGAGGGCCTCCTGCGAGGAAGAACACATGATAAGATCATCCACGTACAACGCCACAAGTAGCAAGCCACGTTCGTCCTCCCGCACATAGACGCTAGGGTCATT
>SZWC01014677.1:51234-66109 GCA_023375785.1 Penium margaritaceum
ATCAAGCATCTCTTCCTTGCCTGGTTTCCTCTCGTCAAAGGTTACATCCCGACTGGTGATGAGTCTTCTTCCTGCCAGGTCCCACAAGCGATATGTCTTGTGGGCCGTCTCATAGCCCACCATAACGCACTTTCGTGCTCTTGAATCCAGCTTGCCGGCACCCTCACCCACCTGGACCTTTGCCCATGCGGTGCAGCCGAACACTTTTAGGTGTGATGCGTTCGGCTTTTTCCCTGACCAAACTTCTTGTGGCGTCATCTGTTGCTTGCCCTTCTTCTTTCCGCGCCTGCCCAGAGCAGCCGCAGGAGTCAGGTTGACAAGATAGCATGCCGTTCTTGCCGCTTCCGCCCAAAACCGCAGTGGAAGCCTTGCATCAAAGAGCATGCTACGCACCATACCGAGGATGGTCTGATTCATCCGTTCGGCAACACCATTGCTCTGTGGCGTGTAAGGCATTATGGACTGGTGGTTGATCCCATGTTGCCGCAACCAGCCCTTGCATGCCTCGTACTCTCCGCCGTTGTTGCTCCTTTCTTTCCGGTCTGCCGCTCCACCATGGCGACAAACTCCTGCAACTTTTCTCTGACCTCTCCCTTTGTTTTGAGGAAGAAGATCCACACCTTGCGGCTGTGGTCATCTATGAAGGTCAGATAATACTTGCTACCACCATTTGACACCGTGCGAAAGGTTCCACACACGTCGGTGTGAATCAGGTCAAGGGCTGATTCTGCGTGGCGACCATTGCGCTTAAAGCGCGTTCGTTTGGTCTTGCCTTGGAGGCAAGGTTCACACAGGCTGCCACACCCAACCGCATCCTTCTTGCAACCATCCATGCCACGGACCAGCTGTTGTTACTGAATGACTTGGAGCGTGCTGTTTGCAACGTGCCCAAAGCGTCTGTGCCACAGATCAGCGTCTTCATCCTTTGCGGTAGAGGTTGCTTTTTCAGTTCTCGTTGTTGTGCTCTCCTGTGTTGGTGCCGAGACCACTGCCTCCGCTGCACCCGCATGACCCTCGTTTTCCGAGGTCTTTGCTGCCATTGTCTGCAATACGTAGAGTCCGTCAACCCGTGGAATCTGTGCCACGAGATCTTTGTTGGCATAGAGGACCTTGATGTCCTCGTTCCTGGCGATGACCGCCTTCTTCTGTGTGAACACTGTCATGTCGTTGTCCGTTATCTTTGACACGGACAGAAGGTTTGCCGCAAAGGAGGGCATGTAGACCACGTCACGTAGCCGTAGATCCTTCTCTGCACCATTAAGGTTGATGCTCACCAACTTGTCTCCCACGCCCTTTGCATTGACGACACTGCCGTTTGCACATCTGAACCGCCGATCGGTGGGGCCGATGGAGACAAATCCAGCCTGGTCGTTGCTGGAGTGATGATCGGTGCCGGAGTCGAGCCCAAAAGCTCCTGGCCTGAGCAGCGCCGCTCCTTTGCTAGAGGCGTGCTCTGTGCCATCATGTTGGTGGCTTCTTTGCCACCCTTTTTGTTGCCTTTGTTCCCACTGCTTCCGCCGTCTTCTTTCTTTGGCGATCTGCACTCTCTTGCCCAGTGCCCAGGTTTACCGCAGTTGCGGCAGTTACCCTGTCGCTTGGGAGCCTTGCCGCCATTGTTGCCTCCGCCACCACCGCTTCCGCTGCCGCCTTTCTGACCAGAGCCTGACCCTTTGCTCCCGCGGCCACCGTAGCGTGCGGCATAGGCTGAGAAGTTAGCCTCACTTCCGCTGCGGCGCATGGCCTCGTTTCGCACGTACTCGGACACTGCCGTGTACGTCAGGTTGTCCTCCTTCCAGCCGCCCATGACGGTGATCATTGGGCTCCAGCTCTCCGGTAGCACCATGAGGAGGATCATGGCTTGCATGTTCTCGTCAAGGTCCCAGTTCATCTGGCGAGCCTCGCCAAGGAGTCCTTCAAACTCTTGTAGGAAATCGGGGATTGATTCGCCCTCATTCACTCGCATGCTGATCAGCCGTTGTAGGATGAATAGTCCGTTCGTGAGGGAGGTGGATTGGTGCACGCGCTTGAGCTTGTCGTAAGCTTTGGAAGCCAGCGTGTACCCGGCAATGATGGGAACATACTTCTTGGCTATCACGTTGCTGAGGAATGACATGACAATATCATTTTGATCCATCCATGCCTCATGCTCAGATGTGCCTTCTGCGGGAACCTGCTCCTCTCTCTTCAGTAGCTTGATGAAGCTGCGCACTTTCATCGCCAGCTCGAACTGCCATCTCCAAAGGGGGAAGTCAATCCCCTAAAAAATGGGGATTCCTCCCAGGGGTCCAAGACCTTGCGGCAGTGACGTAGCACTCACATTTTCTCCAGTGGTCTGCCCTGTGGTAGCCACTGTTGAGCTTGAGGACTGCCCTGCGGCAGCCCCCACTCCTCCCGATGGGTCAACCATTTTTGTTGCCCTTGTCTGCTTCCCACGTCTCTGCTGCGTTGAGGCCGATGTAGACTGATGTTAGCTGATGTCTGCTACCGGTTTTAGGATGCAGATCCGTTGCTTACCCCTCCAGCCGATGTTCACCTGCAGACAGAGAATACATCTACACCAACACACCCAGGGTCTTGCCACCAAGGGCAGAGCTTGTCCTGGTTGGGACACAAGGGTCGTGCCTCCAAGGGCAGAGCTTGTCCTTAGTCCCTGTGTGCTAAGTGCAGACGAAGCCATTGGAGCTGATGAAGCTGATGGAGCTGATGGAGCTGATGTGTGCACTTGGAGAGAGCGTACCAGAGTTGAGCGAAGCGTGCCTTACAACTGGTCAGTGTGGGCCCACAACCCTTTGTCAACCGGCCTGAGGCAAACGGACTAGAAAACAGGGCCGACACAATAGCACCTGCCGTCCGCTCCTAGCATTTCAGCTAGGAGAAGATATCACCCTCAGGATCACGGTTCCACACTGAGCAGTTCCTAGGCAATCACTTGCTAGCAACTGTNCACTTTTGGGGTGGTCACTCCACACCACCTCACCAGTCCGCCAATTGGCGCATCCACTGACCGCCAAGTGGCGCACTCTCCTCATGCATGGAGAAATGTCTAAGAAACTTCCCCTGTGCTAGAAGGTCAAAAAACCTCCTGCGCACATCAAGGCTCGATCGCAGGACCTGTTGTCCCTAAGTCCAACATGCTATCCATTGCGCTACACTTCTGGTGTCTCGCTTGGACTTGCACCACAAACAAGGTCTGGGGGACTTACTCCAAGGGAGCAGTGCATGCCCAACCTGTCCGTCAAGCCATAGCAGTGGCCATGGGGCATAGAAGAACAACACACACAAGGACAGATGAAGTCTCGCTTATCACTCAAACAACTTGTGGAGTAGGAATTACAAAGGAAGAGATAGGAAGACAAGTGAGAGTCTAGGAGTTGAAATATTCATCGCATATACTCATACATGGAAACATGAACTTTCGCAATTATTGCCTACAGCATGCTAAAATACTATGTAGGACTCCACACGGGCCTGTCATACCACGGGTCTCGTCCCTCACACACAATCATGATACAAGGGATCCGATTTCCTTTTCTTGTCCCATCTCTCCAATCCTACCACTTCTTCCCTCCATCCGCTAGCCTCCCACCCCATGTGTTCATCTTCCTCTGGTCTTCATGGCTTCCACGGTCCACCATATTTTGTCACCATTGTCATGGTGCTTGGACGTCTTCTCCTACCTCCTAGCTGTTTCGCGCCTACTTTTGCCTCTTGACAGATCCACGGCTCAGGTGCATTCCCACAGATCTTGCCCTTTTGCTGGTCTGTACCTAGTTCACCCATCCTTCCATTGGTATTGCAGCCTCCATTGCCCTCCCCCTCTACGGGTGTCTTGTCACCTCCTGCTTGCTGGTCTATAGTCACTGTGCAGGCGCGGGAAGTCACTCCCAACTTGCTGCCACCTGCTCCGTGTGTGTTTCCATTCTTTCTCCCATTCCTCACTCCACCGCTTCAACGTGAGAGCCGACATTCCTTGCAACTGTATCCCCTTCTGCAGATCTGTGGCTTCCACAGACCAACCCACCCCTTCCTGCAGCCACTTGTGACCCCTCCACGGATGCAGCAATTATGTTGCGGACAGTTTTTTTGTGCGGAGAAAATCTTGTTAACATAATTCATTTCAGAGTTTGCACAGTGGAAGTGGTTTTATTTGTAGCAGCAAGGTCTAGATTCCTCGCTGCGTGTGGAGAGATCTTTGGTGATCAGCAAGATAGCATGTCCACAAGAGAGAAATGTCAATGCAAGGGGTCTGGGCACTGCCACCGTCTTCGAGGTAGTCTGGCCTCCAGGTAGTCAGGCGTCCCCTACCCAGGCTAGCACGTTAGTGTCAGACTCAGAGGGGTCCTCAAAGCAAAATCCAGCAGAGTCTCGGCTTGGGCACTCCAATAGAGATCTCCAGGGACAAGGCAATGGTGATGATTAAGTAGTTGAAGTCTGAAGCCCTTGAGGTAGCGAGGCTGCTGTGTCAGAGAAAGGAGAGAGAAATTTTGTGAGGTGTGCCAGGGCGGCCGCCTTATGTACATGTGGTCCTGGCAAGTTGATCGCCTTTGAGGAGAAGCTTCCTTGTATGTGGTGGCAGCAGTCACCTCTTGTATTTGCAGGTATGAAGCTCCGCCAGATCTGTGATGTTACTTGCCTTGAGATTCAGCTTTTGGGAAGCAATCTGATGCAGGAAGCTTCATCCAGCTTCATGGTGAAGTTTCTTCATCAGGTGGGGTACTTCAAAAGCTATCCTGTTGCACTATTCATTCTGCTACACAGGTTGTGGACAGTTTTTTTGAGATCCTCGTGCATGTTGGAGATGATGCAATAGATGGAGCAAAATATGTTTTTAGGCAAGCAATGGCAACGGCCGCTGTCGGCATCGTCGCCGAGGACCGGCGGCACATCTTCGCGCAGTAGGACCATGATCCCGCCCCCATCCGGACGTATGAGGACCTTTTGCGCCAGTCTGACGCCTCTGTGTGGGTTGCACATACGTTGTGGGGAGGTGTATGCACAGCAAGGGCTGCAGCGGAGGGCCTCCTTCACCTGTGGCGGGTAGGAGAGACAGGCAGAGTGGCAGTCAATGCAATGAGCCGTGAGTGTTTGCTTGGGCTGGAGGCCGCTATGGCGGCCCAGCAGGCGGGCAATGCGGAAAGGCATGCAGCGGCAGCAGCCCGGGAGGTGGCGGTGGTGGCAAAGCAGTTGGGATGGGGGGGAGAGGGACCCTACCTCGTCCAATGGGAGGTCCTCTGCCGTGCTGCAGTTACGGAGCTGGGAGGCACGTCAATTCGTGGCCACTCAGGCCTGACAGGTGGTGGAGATGATGGAGCACGCCTCCCATGCAGGCACGTTGGCAAATAGTGAGTACCGACGGCCAGGACTATTGTACGAGTAACGGGATGAGGAAGCTAGGGCATTGGCAACAACCGCACAGTAGACCTACAGAACATTGTGCGCAGCGGGAAAATTTTTCAGAGAGTGTAGACACAAGGCAGAGAGGACAGCCGCCGCAGCAGCATCCATGTGGCCTAGAGGCAGGGATTGGGAAGGTCTCGGCCACGGCTTCGTACCCTCCTACTACGACATGTTCTACCCATGCCCCCAGAGAGCCCCGAGGGCCGTTGTTCACCCCCCGCTCCCACCATTCCACCCGGAGATGGATGCAGCACAGACGATGGTGGCCAAGGTGGCAGGTGGGTTTGCTACACTAGTGTAGGCTATGGATGGGTCTCAGCAATGGCCGGGGTGGTAGCGGGAGCGTGAACTCATCTCATTGGATGTTGAGGATGTGGCGAGGGAGGTGGAGTGCATGATGGTATGTGCCCGTGAGGCTGTCGCGGACACTCGCCGGATGGTACGGGCTATGATTGAGGTGGTTCTCTAGAGGGAACAGATGGAGGGGGCGTTGGTGGATCTCAGTACAACAATGGGGAGAGTGGACAGGATGGCGAGGAAAGACGAGGGGGGAGGGGCGGAAGCTGCCCAAGCAGTGGCATGGTTTGCACGGTAGGGCAGAGCGTCCAATGGGGAGGTCTCTGACAGAGTTTGGACGATGGGAGACCTCATCTCCCAACTCCTATCTCCGAGTACATACGGGCCCCGAGGAGCAAGGCAAGTTGCTATGGCCTACACAAGAACAGTGACAGCAGCCTTGTGAGTGAACCTGTGTAATCATAGCACAGATCCAGAGGACCTTCTTTGGATTGCCGGATGGGGAGGGATTGGAGAGGAGGACGAAGCCAGCGACCCTGAGAGAGAGCCCACCTCGTCAAAAGGGGAGGGGACAGAGGAGCCAAGGGCAGTGGGTGAGGGGGGTCTGCCAGATACGATCTCCCCAGAGGAGGGACACAGCGGTGGAGAGTTCAGAGTTGGGGACGACGGAGTCCTAGGAGGAAGATAGGAGAGGGGATAGGATGGAGATGGTGGAGAGGGTCCCTCATGGTATGGGGGAGGGAGGTACCTGCGACAGCGGAGGATGGGCCCCCGTACAGGCCAGGGGGAGGAGAGAGAGAGGACTAGCTTCGTGGCGTGAGGCGGGGAAGAGGGTGGTGAGAGGCAGCCAGGCCATAGTGGGGGTCGGGATCAGAGAGGAGAGGCAGCATGACAAGAGACAAGGAGGATGTGAGGAGTTCCATTGTGGGTGTGGGGAGGTTGGAGAGGACATCCGGGAGCAGATCCGGTGCTTGTCTCTCTTGCACGATAAGGAGATGGGGAGGCGCCTAGCATGGATCCGCTGGGAGGCAGAGGTGTTTGGGCAGATGGTGAGCCAGGTCCATGAGGCATAGTGAGAGAACTCCTACGACCAGATTGCACTTTGTTTCATGGCAAATGGTGGACTGTGGAGGGAGTTAGGGTCAAAACAAGGTCTGGAGCCATGAAAAAAAGTACAAGTGTCCGAGTAAGGGAGGGCTTCTCTCTTACGGGTGAGGATCGCTAGTCGATCCTCACCCATCGGCCGGCGAGCGAAGCTCGCCGGCGAACTGCGAGGTGCGAGGACAAAGTCCTCGCACGCCCCTCGAACGTGGGTTTCCGAACTCGGATAACCCCTGGGCATGTGAACAAACATCCTACGAAGCAAACCTACAATTGTCCTAACCAGTTTCAAAAGTGTGGACTAATCTAGGTGTCACAAGCATGTAACGGCATTGCTGCCAAGCTAAATTCCTACATGTGAATATCCAAGGTAGAGGGACTATAGGCTACACTGCCAGGGTGGAGGCGAGCACACAAGAGCACGAATCCCAGGGCAACAAGCTGATCCACCAGGATGCCGTCCACTCACGATGTGTCGCCCCCACTTCCTGGACCAGCGTGCCCTGCGCACTCACGACCACAAGAGAAAGTATATACAAGAGAATTAACACGCCCCCTTGGCCGAGAGTGCGGCAGGCTTGCAGCCAATTTGATGCAGTTGGAGTAGAAGGGATGAGGAGGATAGAGCTTTGGTGAGGATGTCAGCCAACTGTGCCTCCCCACTTACGGCACAGACTTGTATGGTTTCAGCATCAACAGCTTCGCGCACAAAGTGGTATTCGGCGTTGATATGCTTTGTGCGTGGATGCAACACCCCATCATTTGCAGCAATGCGACGTGCGGCAGAGTTATCACAATGCAGCGGTACAGCCGAAACAGACAATCCCAATTCCTCCAACAAGCGTGCAAGCCAGATCCCTTCACATGCAGCTTCACCCAGTGCCATGTACTCGGCTTCAGCAATGCTCCGTGCCACGCACGACTGCTTTGCACTACGCCACAACACAGCTGTGCCCCACACCCGAAACACATATCCACCACGACTGCGGGCTGCACGATCACGAGCATAATCACTGTCACAAAAGCCATCAAGCATCGGGTCCACAGTCGGGGCAAACACTAGTCCAACCTCAGCCGTGTCCAACACATAACGCAGCAGTTTCAGCAATGCCTTGTGATGCGTACTGCATGGTTGCTGGCTGAACTGGGCAAGCACATTCACTGCACAAGAGATGTCCGGTCGGGTAGTGGAGGCCAAGTATGACAAGCTGCCTGTGATCTGTCGGTACAGAGTGGGATCCGTGATTGGTCCGTAGTCTGCTGTCCGTGCGTCAAGCAGGTGCGCGTAAACATCTGGGCTCATGGGTGACTGCTGTGGGGACAGGTGCTGCACTAAGTGGTGAAATCGTGCGGTGAGATGTGTAATGAATCGACCCTGATGCAGCGTCAGTGTTCGTGCTGATCTGTCTCTGACAATGGTCATGCCAAGGAAGTTCTGTGCTTCACCCAAATCTGTCATGTGGTAGTGTGCTGTGAGCAATGCTTTGGTCTGTGCAATGAGTGAGGGTGAAGGGGACAAGATCAACAGGTCATCCACATAGACGAGCAGGGTAACCGGCACACCACTCTCCCATCGATAGAAGAGGGAAGGGTTGCAGAGACTCTGGGTGAAGCCTCCCAGATCCAATGTGCGCCGGATTTCCTTGTTCCAACACCTTGGAGCTTGTTTGAGACCGTAAAGAGCTTTCAACAGTAGCCACACCCTGTCAGTGCCATCCTCGAAGCCTTGCGGTTGTTTGACGCACAATTCTTCTTCCAGTGGGCCATTAAGAAACGCGTTTTTGACATCCATTTGATGGATGTCCCAGTCCTCATGTGCCGTGACTGCCAACAACGCACGGCCTGTCCCATACTTCCCGACAGGCGCATAGGTGTCGGTGAAGTCCTGACCCGGGATTTGATGAAACCCCTTAGCCACTAGTCTGGCCTTGTATTTTTCAATCATGCCGGCCAGATTTCACTTGAGTTTGAACACCCACTTGACATCAATTTCTTTCCTGCCCGGTGGCAGTGGCATCAGTTCATAGACACCATGGTCCAAGAGAGCATTTAGCTCTGCCACCATAGCCTTCTCCCACTCAGGCGCATCAGCAGGCCCCCTTGCCTCTGTCAGCGTCAAGGGTTCGGTCAATGTAGTTTCCCCATATGTCACCCCAACTGTGTGATAGAACTGTCTGTAATCAACCCGAGGTACGGTGCGCTGTGACCTTTGCACAGGCTCGGCAGGCGGTGTTGCTTCTGTGTCGGTGTTCCTACCTACGGGGTCCAGGCCAGGTGGGGAGGAAGGGGTACCTGAGTCAGTGCTCACGAGGTCTGTGGGTGTGAGTAGATCTGTAGGTACAGGTGAGACTGCGCCTACACCACGGTCCTGTGGCACTGACTGGGCAGGTCGCTGTACTCGGCTAGGGACAAAGACAGGCACACTCACGTACTCCGGGTAGTGCTCGGGGCGTGGCATGGATGGCGCTTGTCGCAGTGTCCGGAACTCCTTATACGACATATGCTCCAGAAAGGACGCGTCTCGACTCTCGACAAACGCATGGTTCGTGGGGTCCCAAAACCTCCATGCCTTCGAGGCGTGTGAGACTCCAACAAACACACACCGTCGTCCACGAGGGCTGAGTTTGTTATCACGTTGAGGTTGAGGAAACCAAACACACGCCATTGTTCCCCATACCCGCGCCGGTCGAAGGTCAGCCTTCTCCTTAAACCAGCGTTCCCAAGGTGTCACCGCCTTGGGCAGTGGGCCTTGTGGAACACGGTTCCAAACCCAAGTGACATACTTGACTGCCTCCTCCCAAAAGCTGAACGGTAAACCAGAATCCGACAGCAACGTTCGGAGTGCATCACCCAGTGTTCGGTGCCACCGTTCTGCAATGCCATTCTGTTGTGGCATGTAGGGTGCGGTGGTCTGGTGTTCAATACCTTTAACCTTGAGTTCGTTAGTCAGGGCTCCAAGGAACTCTCCTCCCCTATCTGTTCGCAGTACTAACAGTTTACACCCTGTCTGTCGTTCTGCTAAAGCTATCCACTCCGTGATAGCCCTTTGGGCATCTGCTTTGGTTTTCAGCAGAAAAGCCAAGCGGAAGCGGCTGTAATCGTCTGTGAGAGTCAGAACATACTGGGACCCATATTGAAGAGAGGGAACAGGCATAGGTCCCGTTAGGTCTGTATGAACCAGGGCAAGAGGTGATGTCCTCTCGCTAGAGGACTTGGGGAATGTTTGTCTGTGTGCCTTACCTTCATGGCACTCTAGGCATGCACCATCCTTGAGACCATGAGCACAGTCAGTCGGGTGGATGCCGTGTGCAGTTGCATGCTTCAACATGTCTGTTACAGCGTCAGTACGTATGTGCGCCAGTCTGCGGTGAATAAGCTCAGTGTGCCTTGATTCTGTTCCAGTTACAGTGTGAACTTGTGGCCGGTGTGACTGGGTGTGAAAGAGGGGAAAGAGGGTGAGCTGGTACAGCATGTCAACGTGAAGGGGTCCATCAGCCAGCAGCTCACCAGCAGCATCATAAAGCATGCATCGCTGCTTCTGCGTCACAGTGGACATGTTGGCTTGTTTGTCCAACTGTCCACCAGATAAGAGATTGACTTTCAAACGAGGAACATACAGCACGCCAGTCAGCCATAGCACACCCCCCGGCGCTTGCAACGCAACTCTGCCCACGCCCTCAACATGCAAGATCTCCCCTGATCCAGTTCTCACACCATCCACACCAAGCGCTGCGTGGAGTGTAACAAATAGCTGACAATGCGGGGACATATGATGTGACGCAGCAGTGTTAAACAACCACTCATGCATGGGTAGGGCATGGCCCGTAGTGACATGGGTGTGACCTAGCCGCTGACCTGAGTGCTGTGATGCAAAGTGTGGTGGAGCCATGGCGTCTGTCTCAGGGAGCTGAGGCTCCAGCGGGGCTATCCAGCTCAGCCCGGGTGGTGGAGCAGTTGGCTGCTGGGCGTGAGCTGTCTCGGTGTACACGCGCATAGCCCAATCAGGTACGGGCACGGGAGTGTTCGAGAAGGGCGGGATGTAGTATGGGGCCTGATAGGTTGGTGGTGGAGGTGCTGAGGGCGAGGGCAATGTCTGCTGCATCTGTGCCCCAAACGTTGCCGCACCAAAAGGCACCACGGGTGGTGCTGGGGCACCTGGTCCCGTGCTCTGCAACCCATTCCAACCGGCAATCAAATGATGTGACTGCTGCTGCTGGGGCCACTGGCGCTGCTGCTGCTGTTGCTGCTGGGGCCACTGGCGCTGCTGCTGTTGCTGCTGCTGCGGCTGCTGCCACTGGCGTTGCTGCTGCTGCTGCCTGTCCATCATTTGGCACTGCAGTGCAGGACAGCGACGCCAAAAGTGCCCGGTCTGATTGCAAAAACTGCATCTTTGATCTCCGCGTCCACGCCCTCTGCCCCTACCACCGCTCCCAGCGTTGTTCCTCCCTCCTGTACTGTTGGTCCCGGTCTGGGTGTGTGTGAAGTGGATGGACGGTTCTGGGCCAGCTGAGGTGCCTTGGTACACATAAGCTGTCGGAGCACCTACGGTTTCACGGGCTTCTCCTTTGAGAATATCTTCGTAGTTGCGGAGTTGAGCAAAGATGACGGACAGGTCGATGCCCTCAATCTCTGCCACGGGGTGACGGCGGAAGACGTCCCGACGGAAGTCTCTGCACTGCTCGCCCAGGTGCAGAAGCACCACATCCAGCCACTCAAGGATGGAGCATGCCGCGCCAAGTCCAAGTAGACGTCGACGGATGTCCATAGCCTCGTCCCAGTAATCTGCTACCGGTGCTCCAGGTTTGGGGAAGAGATTGCGTAGCTTGTCTCGCAGGGTCACGACTAGCGTCATGCCTTGTTCTTCCTGGCGGGTCGTGAGATGCCTCCAGGCATCATGTGGCCGAGGGTCTCCCGTGCGAGAGTCGGTCGGGTCTGCTCCCTTTCCCCCAAAACGGTACTCGCGCAGAGCGTATGACTGCGAATCAGGGAGCGCGCGACGCAGTGCATTGAACGCGCAAAGGAGTACTTGTGCATCAGCAGTGTCTGGAGCCGGTTGGAGATAATAGCTCTCCAGGCCATGCTCAGCGGACCAGTCCAGGAACAGGTCCTTCCAGGCTAGGAAGTCCCTAGTGCCCAACTGTGGCGGTGATAGGTCCTTGGATCCCAAACCCAGTTGTGCGACGGCGGCGGCCGTGAGGGTCACGGCCGATGGATCACCGTCTTGGGCACCATCGGCCCTCCCACCTGCTACGCTACCCCCGGCGTTGGACATTCTCACTACCGGGGAGGCCGGACGCGACTAGAGCCTGCTCCTGCCGTTCAAGAAAACTTCGGCAGCAATCCGCCGGGCCCACTTTGGGCCCAGTTTTCGGATGAGAGCCTTACACTCTGGGAAAACGCCTTAGGACCTGTTGGGGAACCTGCATCCAGCCCCCCAGACCCTTCCCAGCCCGTTCCCACCCCACCTGCTCGGTCCCCCACTGTTAGGGGAGCCCTTGGGGTGCCTAGCGGGTCGGCTCCCCCGCCCCGTGACCACTACACGGACCGTGGGTGGCTCCACCTCCTCAGCGCCTGTGGCGCGTCTTGCGCGGTCCCCTCTGGGCGTGTTCGACGCCCCTACACTGACCGCGGGGCTGCCTGCGGTGCCGACGGCACGTGGGCGGCCACGTACCCTAATCTGGCCGCCCCTTGTTTTGCTTGCTACCCCTCTCTCTAGTCTGTTTGAGGCCAGCAAGCCTGCTCTGATACCATTAGAGAACTCCTACGACCAGATTGCACTTTGTTTCATGGAAAATAGTAGACTGTGGAGGGAGTTAGGGTCAAAACAAGGTCCGGAGCCATGAAAAAAAGTACAAGTGTCCGAGTAAGGGAGGGCTTCACTCTTACGGGTGAGGATCGCTAGTCGATCCTCACCCATCGGCCGGCGAGCGAAGCTCGCCGGCGAACTGCGAGGTGCGAGGACAAAGTCCTCGCACGCCCCTCGAACGTGGGTTTCCGAACTCGGATAACCCCTGGGCATGTGAACAAACATCCTACGAAGGAAACCTACAATTGTCCTAACCAGTTTCAAAAGTGTGGACTAATCTAGGTGTCACAAGCATGTAACGGCATTGCTGCCAAGCTAAATTCCTACATGTGAACATCCAAGGCAGAGGGACTATAGGCTACACTGCCAGGGTGGAGGCGAGCACACAAGAGCACGAATCCCAGGGCAACAAGCTGATCCACCAGGATGCCGTCCACTCACGATGTGTCGCCCCCACTTCCTGGACCAGCGTGCCCTGCGCACTCACGACCACAAGAGAAAGTATATACAAGAGAAGTAACACATAGAGCACCACAGAGCCCCACGTGGCAGGACTGGGGCAGATGGCCCGGCAGCTGCAGACATTACTGGAGCGCATGACCCTGGAGAGGGCGGCGGAGATGGCACAGGCAGAGGCCCAGATACAGGGCTTGACACGGCAGCTCCTGGAGGCCTACACAGAGATTGCAGGGGGCATGGAGCAGCAGCAGCATAGCCTATCAGCAGTGATCCTGGAGATTACCAGGCAGCGGGAGGAGATGGGGGCAGAGAGGGGGCTCCTGTGGCGACTGACCGAAAGATTATGCCGCCTAGAGAGAGTGAGGACAGGTGAGGAGGGGGAGGCAGCCAGGGAAGGGGTGAGCGGGGAGGGGGGGGGGGTCCCGCAAGACAGAGATGGAAGAGGACAGGGACCCGATGGGAAGCCAGGCTAGAGCCGATATGACAAAGAGAGCAAAAGACCGAGTGGGGGGAGACGACGATGAGGGGAAGGGGGAGGAGAAGCAGGGGCATTAGCATGAGGGAAGGGATTGGGAAGGGGGCCAGCAGTAGCAGTGACAACGACAGTAGTAACAGGAGCAGCAATAGAAGCGATGATACGAGTAGCAGAAGCAGCAGCACGAGTGACAACGGCGGCAGCAGTAGCCACAACATCAATAGTGGCAGCAGCAGCGGCGGCATCAACACAATGATTGGAATCAGTGGTAGTAGTAGCGACATCGCCAGGGAGGCCCGCCTATAGCTACCGAGCTTGGACCCACAGGGGCAAGCAGGAGGAGCCCGTAGCAGACGTCAGCGACGATCCCCAAACACAGTGCAAGATAGACTATGCAGAGCTGAGGCAAAGCAGGGTGTGGACACGGCATTGGTAGGGGGCGAGCAGTCGGTTCCGGGGGCAGTGGATGAGGGAGCCGGTGGGAAAAGGAGAGGAGAGGATGGGGGAGGAGTAGGCGAGCAACAAGACCATGAGGGCATCGCACTAGACCCACCCCCGCAGCCCTCAGAGGACGGGATGGGAGATGACGCCGCTGGAGGAGGGGGGGGGGGGATGGGAAGGATGGGGCGACGAGGGGGATTGGGGAAGGGACAAGGAAGAGGGTGGGGGCAAAGAGATGGAGGAGGAAGTGGAGGAGGAGGAGGTGGAAGCAAATAAAGGGGAGGAGATGGGGGAGGCCAAGATGGGATGGGGTTCAGAACCCAGGAGGCCACCGCTCTTCGAAACGTGACATGCGTGCTACCAAATAGCATGTAGACGGTAGAGGCGTTGGTGGGCGGTACGACGGGTAAACAAGGGAACAATACGCGGAAGGGAGGAGGTGGGGGGAGAAAGGGGCCAAAGGGCAGGACCTCACGCAGGACATAGGGAATGCCGCGGTACGAGTGTATACACGGAGACGGGGCAGACCAGCCACCATAGACCTGGGGGGCAGGGGACAGGTGGAGGAGGAGAGGGGCGAGAAGTTAATAGAGATGGTCCAGGAAGAGGAGGGCATGGGAGGACAAGGAGAGGGCAAAGAGGGGGAGGGAGAGGTTAGGGAGAGAGGTGAGTGGTCAAGGCGGGAGGAGAGACAGGGAATAGTGGGGCGGGGGGAGGGGAGAAGAGGGGGGAGACTGTCAGAAGAATGAAAGGAGCAGACGGAGCGATGGCAGATGCAAATAGGAGCAGGGCAATCCGACAGACATGAAAATCTTGACGGAGACAAGGAGAAATGCAAGGAGTTAGTCGCAGAGGCTCAATAGAAGAGTTGCAGAGTAGAGAGGTGGACAGGTAGAGAG
>SZWC01014679.1:17214-30967 GCA_023375785.1 Penium margaritaceum
AGAGAGAGAGAGAGAGAGAGAGAGAGAGAGAGAGGATAGGGAGCTAGGGAGAGGAAGAGGGAGAGGAGGGGGGGTGGGAAGGGCGAGGGGCACCTCACCATCATGGAATGACACACCTGTGCTTTTTCCTGGTCTGATTTTGTTGCCTTGTCCTCTGCCGCATGTATTGCCAAGGAGGTCGGGAAGGCAAGGCAATGGTTAGGGCCAATGGATGAATTGGAGGGCCGCTCTCCCACCCTCTTTTCTATGTATGGCTTGTTTCCCCGCTGCAGTCATGTGCTCGAAACAAGGGGCCTCTTCGGCAGGTCAGACGCATCAAGGTACATCCGCTACACGGGTGACAACTTGCACACGCTGCTGAACGAGTTTTTCCAGGGACAGGAAAGCCGCAACATCCTCGTCGCAGGAGGTCCACCGCAAGGGAGCATGGGTCGGGGCTAGAAGAAGGGCGGGTAGAGATAGGAGAAGAGGGAGAAGGAGTGGCACGGTGATGAATGGAGGTCCAAGATGGGCACTCTTTTGGTGACCATAAAGGTCGTAGTGCAGTCCTCAATGTATGTCTTGGCATGGCCAACGGTGCTGGAGATGGAGGGTCCTAAGAACGGATGTTTGGCTGTGAAGACCGTCATAGGGTCAGCCCTTACTGGCTGGCATAGGGAGGTGTTCCTTCTCTATGTTCTAAGTTTCAGTAATTTCCACAATGTAAGGGCTGGAGTTTTGGCTGAACTTCGTTTCAGCAAAAAAAATCAGCCCAACAGATTAAAACTGGCAATTTTACAAGAAAATTGTTTCCAACACCCCCAGAACTTCGAGTTTCCTCACACTTCTCTCTATCCCCTTTCACAGTGTATGATGTGTAGCTATGAGTGTGTGCATATGTTTTGGTCAGCAATCGGATACTTGTGGCCAAAAGCTCGCACTTATTGAAATGTGTAAGATTCTTACAAAAATTGTTATGTCTCCAACCAAAGTTTTACTCATTTCCTACATCTTGGGAACGGAAGTTTTTGCTAAAACAGAATGGGCGACAATTTTGTTGGTTTTCGTGCATCTCTCATTGTACTCTGTTGTGACCTCCCGGCTTGTGTACATCGGCGTGCAGATGACTGACGGCGAGACTTGACGCCGCTGGAGTGTCGCTCGGTGGAGCCGACGTACACTGAGACCCACTCACCCGTCGCTAGAGCCTCCTCCCTCTGGCGATGCGCTCAGCTCCATCGGCAGGCCTCCTCGGTGGTCGGGCCACCGGCAGCCACTGCCACTGCGGATGCAGTCTGCATGCACCTAGCACTGTGCCTGGCTGTGGCATTGCGTCTGCAGCATCATGCGATGCCTAGGGTCCATGTCTTCTGTTGTATGGCCCTGTTTGGCATCGTTGACTGTCATAGGCACTGCCTGGGTTCGTGCAGCCATAACTTCTCGTAGCTATTTTTCTAGCTGATTCTGACCGCACGACTGTGTTTGCAGCGTCAGTATTATGGTATGATCCAATTTTCAGGAAAAACGGACGACGCCCGGGTCTTGGGCTGTCGGACATCTGGCAGGGCTCACCGAGAAAACCCTTCCTGCCAGAAAATAGGTCTAGCACTATTTTCTGATTGGCTGGTTAGCTGAGTAACAGCTTTTACACTAATGGGGGGGGGTAGAACTTGGAGGGGTTCCCCATTGTTGCTCATTCTTCATTGCTAATCAGTTACTTCCAGTTTTCAGCTGCTTTCTGGCGCTAACACTGGCGCGCGCACTTCTGAGTAACAAACCCAGAGCTTCCAGACTTAGTCTCTAGAGCAGCAGACTGAGGGAGCAACAGACTTAAGCAACGAGCGTGGAAGCCCGCACGCTGCATCAACAACGCATGCTGCCCCAATCTGCTGCCTAGGTTTCTAGCTTGGTATCAGAGCCAGAGCGTAGCAGTAGTAGCAGAAGACTGGCGTACAGGTGGCAGACAACGCCGGCGGACCCCCATATGCTCCAGTGCAGGGGAAATGTTGCCGGATTTTTTCCGGCAGCATTGACCCGCCTGGTGGCGGCGTCAGATTTTTTCCTGGCGGCGGACTACCGCCTTGGAGCTGATACGATTGTCACCTGACTACCCCGGTGACCATCCTCTTCCAGGAGTCTTTCCGGTCTCTCATCCTTCTCAGCTTGTGGTTGCTCTCCCCACGGAGCGGTAGCCCAAGGATTTTGAGGCACCACCTCCACGGTACATCAGTGAGGATGGCTTCGATTGCTGGGAGATCCTATTTCAGGTATGGACTACTTCTGAGGGAGTGTGGCCTTACTACCACAGCCCGTACCAGCCTACAGACCCAGCACAGGTACTGACAGCAGCCCGGGCCATGCGCGGACTCCTCTATGCCATGCCACGCGAGACCGTCGTCGACTTCCGCCCCTTCCTTGGCGAGGCCGGCACAGGCACCGGCGCCGATCCCTGTGGAGGTTGGGATCTCGCCTTATCCCTGCTGGCCGCAGAGACGCACGCCACTCGTGCATCACACATTTGTGCTTTCCATTCGCTCCGTCAGGGGCCTATTGAGCCTACAGCGGATTACTGGCGACGCGCCATGCGCATCTACACGCGCTTGGGGACCTCAGGAAGCACACAACTGTGGGCGCTTTGTACGATTATGCTCGGAGTTCGCCTCGAGTACACCGACATCTTCACACGGTACAGCGACACTGTCCTCGAGCCCTTCTCAGCCACTCTACAGCTGCTTCCTTGGGCGCATCAGCTCTTCCTTCAGGTGACCTCAGCCCGCGAGGCAGCCGTAGCCCATCAGCAGACTTCCCTCGCTACAGCAGCCATCACATCACCACCATCTTCCCTCCTGTAGTCTCCCTCTTCCTCCTCCATCACTTCCTCATCTTCCTCTTCCTCTTGGACCCTGTCTACACCCACGCAGACACAGGGCGTTGTAGTAGCCGCCCAGGGGAAGAAGAAGAATAGGAAGCGTGGATCATGTCAGCAGCAGTCGTCATCCAATGGTAGCAGTGGCCGTTCTGTGCACTGCTACAACTGTGGAGGCGCCCATCGCTACACCGAGTGCCAGCAGCCGCTCGACTGGACGCGGATCACTCGTGGGCTCCAGACTGCTCATGCTCTCCGTTCCACGTCTGGCACGTCACCCGCATCCTCCTCCGGACGCGTGGCGGCCACGACTGCAGCTGTTCCTGCCTCCTCACCGGTGAGCAGCAGCGATCCGGACCCGCACGACCACACCATCGCCGAGCTTCGCCACCTTCTGGCGCTCTGCTTTCAGGGAGGTGCGAGTGTGTTGTCATCGTCGGGTTGTTTACAAACTGTTTGTTTGTCCGTTCCTGTGGCTTGTGACGACGCGTGTGGGGGAGCACAGTCAGCATGTGATGATGATGGGCCTGACTACACCGAGTGGATTCATGAGTCTCATCTTTGTGTTGTGCGTCGTTCCTCCCCACTGACGGCTCAGTGTCCCTCTGATGCCAAGTGTTCCATTGCTCATTGTACAGTGACGTCCTCCAATCGTGACTCCGGTGGCACTTGGATCATCGATTCTGATGCCACCCATCACATGACGTGTCGTCGTAGTGACTTTGTTGTTCTCGGCCCTGTCACGTCTGTCCGTTCCTTTCGTACAGGCTCTGGTCAGTCCTTGCCAGTCCATGGTGTTGGGGTTGTATGCTTCGATGGTCCGTCTGGCCCCTTGTACCTTTCCGACGTGTTGTTTGTGCCTGATCTTGAGCGCACCTTGCTTTCTGTGCGTGCCTGCACCTTGATGGGTCTCTTTGTGGAGCATACCGCTGACTCAGCGATTGTGACTGCTACTGACACCCGCAGTGTCGTCCTGCGTGCTTCAGTCATAGATGATCTGTATCGCATCGCTCGGCCTTCCTCCCCTTGCTCTTCCTCCTCCTTTGGTCGTGTCTTTGTCACTGGTGTTCTATCTCCGGAACACCAGCAGTTGCTTCATCGCTGTGTGTGTCACGTGGGTTCCAACACTGTGTCGAAGCTCATTCGGACACAGCCCGCTCTCGGTCTTGACGTGGCTTCTTTCGAGAAGCCACCCATGACTGATTGTCTTTTTTTGTGCTCAGGGGAAGATGCACCGGTGCACCTACCCTGCCTCTCGTTCCCGAGCACTTCGGCCTCTCGAGTTGGTTCAATCAGACCTTCTCGGCCCTCTCCCGATCGAGTCTGTGTCTGAGAGGGGCCGGTATGTTCTGACTCTGACTGATGACTTTACCCGGATGCGGTCGGTCTACAGTCTTCGTCAGAAGAGCGACGCCGCCCTTGCGGTTCGACTCTGGCTAGTGATGGCTGACGTCAGTCCCGCCACGCGCTACATACCTTCCGCTCGGATTGCGGCGGCGAGTTCCTTGGCGAGATGGACTCCTTCTTTGCTGAGCATGGGATTTTTCACCAGGTCTCCGCTCCTACTACCCCCCAGTAGAACGGTGTATCTGAGCTTTGGAACCGCACCATGGGAGATGCGGTTCGCGCCATGCGGTCTGAGTGCGGTCTCCCAGAGTTTTTTTGTCTTTGAGGGTTTCACCTACATGACTTGGGTCTCGAACCGCCTCCCGCACGGTCCGCTTCCGGAACATATTACACCGTACGAGCTCTGGTTTGGACACCGTGCTGACCTTCGTCTCGCTCGCGTCTGGGGCTCTCTGGCCTCCGTGTGGTACACCGAGGACCAGCAGGGGTCGAAGGTCTCACCTCGGGGCCGCTTGTGTGCCTTCATCGGCATTTCCTCGCGGTCTAAGGCCTGGCGCTTCTGGGACCCTACTCGTCGTCGCATCATTGAGTCCCGAGACGCGCTGTTTTTCGAGTCTCTCACCTACCGTGACCTGACTTCGATCACAGCACTCTCCGCCGCCCATGTTCCTTCCTGTGAGGGTTCTCGGCGGATGGGGGAGACTTCTACGCCAGCGAGCACCTCTCATCAAACTGATGTGTCCGCTCGAGCCCCCTCTCGGTCTCCGGCCCTTGATGATCCGGCGATCATTGCCGTCGGTCCANGGTCGAAGGCCTGGCGCTTCTGGGACCCTACTCGTCGTCGCGTCATTGAGTCCCGCGACGCGCTGTTTTTCGAGTCTCTCACCTACCGTGACCTGACTTCGATCACAGCACTCTCCGCCGCCCATGTTCCTTCCTGTGAGGGTTCTCGGCGGATGGGGGAGACTTCTACGCCAGCGAGCACCTCTCATCAAACTGATGTGTCCGCTCGAGCCCCCTCTCGGTCTCCGGCCCTTGATGATACGGCGATCATTGCCGTCGGTCCAGAGATCTCGCCTGTACAGCCTGTTTCACACCCCAAAGATACCTCTGTCCCCACGCCTCCTTCTGCACCAGCACCTGCGTCTACTGGCACTCCTGTCTCTGTATCTGATCTAGTCTTGCCCACTCCCATTCCTACGTCGACTGGTACTCCTGCCTCAGTGTCAGGTCCAGTCATGCCTGTTCCGGCTGTCACACCCAACCCCGTGTTCCCCACACACGCATCTCCTCGCACGGCATCTCCGGCTGCCTCGTCTCAGCCCTCACCAGCTGTGATCGTACCTGTTCCTGTGGTCGCACCTGTCCCTCAGCCCGAGGTGCGTCCCTCGACCTCAGGTTACTCCCGTGAGCCCGGTGGCCGTCTTCGACCACCGGATTCCGGAGCTCAGCGAGCGTTGGGCCCCGGACCCAGGCGCTCCTCTCGCAGCATCGCGAGTGGTGACCCCGGCACAAAGGCAATAGGCCTGAGTGTCTGCACTGAGCTCACAGAGGTACATCCAGCGTGCCCGGTAGGGTACGACCTCGTCACTCGCGAGTTCCATATTGCCTGTGACGCTGCAGCTGATCTCGTGGTCGTCAGGCCCGGCAGTGAGGCATGTGCACTTGCCATGCAGAGTTCTCCCTCTATAGCGCCCGACCCGAGCACACTGAGGGAGGCTCTCTCATCACAAACTGCTGACGCTTGGCGTGCTGCCTACGAGGATGAGCTTTGCGCTATCCGAGAGCACAAAGTCTACGAGCCTGTCGACCTTCCTCGTGGGAGGAAAGCTATTCGGGTCAAGTGGGTCTTTCGCAAGAAGGTGAAGCCCGATGGCTCACTGGAACGCTACAAGGCTCGCTTGGTCGTCAAGGGGTACTCTCAGATTGAGGGAGTCGATTACACTGACACCTTTGCCCCTGTCGGCCGCATGACCTCAGCTCGAGCTCTGTTTGCTGTAGTGGCTCAGCATGACTGGGAACTGCACCAGATGGATGTGAACAATGCGTTCCTCCATGGCTCTCTGGATGAGGAGATTTACGTGGCTCAGCCACCGGGCTTTGAGGACGGTGCCAAGGTCTGGCGCTTGCGCAAGCCCTTGTACGGCCTCAAGCAGTCTCCGTGGTGTTGGAACCGGGAGATCACCGGCACTTTGACTCGTGCAGGATACGTATAGAGCGAGGCAGACCCCTCTCTTTTCATCCTACCGACACCCGAGCGGTTCACCGCCATCCTGGTCTATGTCGATGACCTTCTGATTGCGTCTCCGTCCCTGGAGGCCGTGAAGGAGGCCAAGGCTGTCCTGCAGACTGCCTACAGGATGAAGGACCTCGGTCTTGCATTGGTGTTTCTTGGTATGGAGATCGTGCGAGATCGCAGACGTCGGACACTATTGTTGCATCAGGCCCGATATGCACGAGTCGTGGGGGAGCGCTTCAGCGATCTCCTTCGTGCAGTGCCCTCCGCTTCCACACCTCTTACACCTACTGGGCAGGATGCCCTGAAGGTGGATGACCCTACACAGCTGGGGGAGACAGTGGACGTGACCTTGTACCTCCGTCTCATCGGATCTCTGATGTACTTGGCCACTACCATGCGTCATGATATCGCGTTCGCCGTCAACCTCCTCGCTCAGTTCTCGCAGGCTCCACGTGCGAGGGCCCTTCACGCGGCTGTGCAAGTGGTGCATTACGTGGTCTCCACGCCGTACCTCGGACTCTGTTTTCGTCGGCAGTGTTCGGTGGTCCTTGACGGCTACACTAAGAGCGACTGGGCTTGGAGCCCAGATGGGTGCAGTCGTACTGGCTACGTGTTCCTGCTCAGTGGTACCGCTCTATATTTGTGAAGCAGGAAGCAGGGCTGCATCGCATGTAGTTCGTCAGAGGCAGAGTACGTTGCTTTGGGCGCAGGGGCTGCTGAGGCAGTATGGCTGCAGCGCTTGTTTCTTGAGCTTGGGCAGTCTGTACCCGCCATTGTGCTGCGTTGCGACAACCAGAGTGCTCTCGCCATTGCAGAGAACTCTGGTGTCTTTCATGCTCGCACAAAGCACATTGCGGTTGAGCATCACTTCGTTCGTGACCTAGTGGAGCGACGCGTGATCTCCGTCATGTGGGTTGGCACTGACATGCAGCGTGCTGATTTCTTGACGAAGGCACTAGCTCGCGGAAAGTTCTTGGTGGCCATTCGTTCTGTTGGGCTTCGCCCCATGCCTGAGGGTGGTTGAGTGTGGGATGTGCATCTGTGCCTCATTTGTTTGTGTCACTCACTATTGTGTTTGTACCAGTGCTGCACGTGTATGGACATGCGTACCATCGGGTCATGGGGGAGTGTTGTGATTTGTGACGTTCTTGTACAGTTTACTGTGACCACTCGGCCGTGTCCATACTCGTGCAGATCCCTGAGGCGGGCCCTGGTGACACCGGTGCGACNCTGGTGGAGCGACGCGTGATCTCCGTCATGTGGGTTGGCACTGACATGCAGCGTGCTGATTTCTTGACGAAGGCACTAGCTCGCGGAAAGTTCTTGGTGGCCATTCGTTCTGTTGGGCTTCGCCCCATGCCTGAGGGTGGTTGACTGTGGGATGTGCATCTGTACCTCATTTGTTTTTGTCACTCACTATTGTGTTTGTACCAGTGCTGCACGTGTATGGACATGCGTACCACCGGGTCATGGGGGAGTGTTGTGATTTGTGACGTTCTTGTACAGTTTACTGTGACCACTCGGCCATGTCCATACTCGTGCAGATCCCTGAGGCGAGTCCTAGTGACAGCGGTGCAGCGACTGGCGGCGGACTACCGCCTTGGAGCTGGCCGACTACCGTTCCAGAGCCCCAGATGCTGCCGGGACTCTCTACTGTCTTTTCTACAGCTTGCAGGCGTCTTTCGGCGGACTGGCCATGAGCCCTATTTGCATGTTTTTGCATTGTATGTCCACCGTCTGATGATGGATGCATGCATGTGACCAGTCGTAGCGTCCGTATTTTGATCCTGCACGTCTAGGTTTAGACGACGTAGCCTTCTGACATGTGTGCGCAGAGTTACGGCCAAAACACTGGTTTTAGGCCGGTTTTTAGGACAGCTCTTGGACTGCCGCGTGCGACACCTGCCGTGCGCCGCGGCAGGTATTTATGCCTTGGACCTGTCATTTGTTATTTCTCTCTGCAATTACACTCAGTTTGAGTTTCCTGACACTCTGTTCGTGTCCCAACCCAGACCCTTGCAGTTTTGTCTCAAACTTGTGACTGTTGTCATACGCTAACCTAGCGCTGACGCCTAGTGTCACGGCAAGTGGTTAGGAAGGTTCTAGGAAACTTCTCACCCAAGGCACCCTCCTGCCCCTGGGCATACGAGCTCGTCCTCCGCATTGAGGAAGCTCGTCTGGAGTCCCGACTCAAGTGCGAGGAGGCCGTCGCCTCCCCTTCCGTCGCCTCCGTGGCCGTCGCCTCCCCCGTCGTAGCTAGCTCATCATTGTCAGGGAAGAAGAAGCGTCGGCCCAAGAAAGGCAAAGGTCAGTAGCAGCAGCAGCAACAGTCGTCGACCGGGTCCAGTGCTAGCAGCTCGGTCTGCCACAACTGTGGCCAGCCCGGGCACGGGTGGTACACGTGCCCTCTACTGACGGATGAGGCGCGCGTCATCGCCACCATGCGTCGCCAGCGCGAGCGCCGTCTTGCCTCTGCCGCCGTGACTATCGCCGGCTCTGACTCCTCCGCCTTATCGAGCAGCTCCACTACTCTAGTTGCTTCGCTGGTCGCACCGACACCACCGCCGCAGCCGTTGGTGCCGGCGTAGTCCTCCTTCTACCTGGGCTCCGGCGCCATCACCCCGCAGTCGGTCAACACTCCCGGGCCATCCTCTCGCGAGCGCCAGCTGGAGCAGTTCATCGCGCTCCATCTTGGCCTCCCTAGCCCTCCTCCCAAGGGAAGTGCGAGTTGCATCACATCCTGCTCCCCTGTCCAGCCCTGCATGACTGAGACTGAGTTACCGTCATGCCCTGTTTCTTCATCTGTCTCGTCGTCTCTCGTGGTCTCCGCTACCCCCTCCCAAGACGACGTTGCTTGGCTTGACGATTGGCAGTCTCGATTCGCACCTCCTTCCACCGCGTCCGCGTCCCTTGCTTGCTGCCATGTGACCGTTAGTGATCTTGCGACCCCGGTCCAGGACCCCGCTGAGACCTGGATCATCGACTCCGGGGCCACGCATCACATGACGGCCTATTGTGAGGCCTTTAGCATGCTCGGTCCTGTAGGCGATGTTTCCGGTGTCCGGACATGCTCTGGCCAAGTGTTGCATGTCCGTGGTGTTGGCGTCGTTCGTTTCCGTGGTCCCTCCGGTGACGTCTGTTTGACCGATGTCCTCTTCGTCCCTGATCTGGAGCTTAGCCTCCTGTCCGTCACTGCCCTTGACCGCATGAGCATGGATGTTGTGCACTCGCGTGGTGTTGGCACTGTGTCGCTGCGTCTATCTTGTCTTGTCGTACTGCACGCCACCACCCGTGGCAACCTATGGCATGTACCTCGTATGTCCTCCTCTCCTTCCGTCTCCTCCCCGTCAGCCGCCACAGGCCATGTGTTTGTCACCAGTACGCTTTCTCCTCAGCACACTCACCTCCTGCACCGCCGCCTTTGCCACTTCCACTCTGCCGCCGTAAACAGCATGCTTCGCACCCAGCCGGTCAAGGGCCTTGACCCGGAGACTTTTCCCCTCTCGTGCCCAATTGAGTGCATTGACTGCGCTCAAGGGAAGATGCATCGTACCACGTATCCCTTGTCTTCCTCCCGTGCGTATGCCCCCCTTGACCTTGTCCATTAGGACGTCATGGGTCCTCTACCTACCAAGTCCGTCGACGAGCATGGTCGCTACGTCCTCACCCTCACTGACAACTATTCTCGCTACCGCTTGGTCTTCTACCTTCGGCAGAAGAGCGATGTCGCCCCCGCCATCCAGGACTGGCTTGTCCTTGCGGAGCGCGAATGTGGCCGCTCTCTCCGCCGCTTTCGCTCTGATCGCGGCGGTGAGTACCTGGGTGAAACCTCGACCTTTCTCGCCTCCCGCGGCATTCGCCATGAAATGTCCGCGCCTTACACACCCGCCCAGAACGGTGTCTTCGAACGGTGGAACCGCACTATGGCCGACGCCGTCCGCACCATGCGGGTTGAGTCTGGTCTCTCCGCAGGCTTCTATTTCGAAGCCATGGCCTACATGACCTGGGTCTGGAACCGGATTCCCCACGGTCCCCTTCCCCGCCAGTCCACACCGTACCAGCATTGGTGCGGTCAGCGAGTTGACCTTCGCCCGGCTCGCGTCTAAGGCTGCGTGGCCATTGTGTGGTTGCCCGTCTCGCAGCAGGGCGGCAAGCTTGCCCCTCGCGGACGCCCCTGCACCTTTCTAGGTGTCTCTCATCAGTCCAAGGCCTGGCGCTTCTGGGATCCCTCTCGGCACTGCATCGTTGAGTCCCGGGACGCCCTTTTCTTCGAGGACCTGTTTCCTCGCGACCTCATTCGCTCCGGCTCATCCGTGTCTATCCCGTCGTGTATGGGAGTGGTGAGTCTATCCTCCGTCCTTCCGCTTCCGGATGACATGTCCCTCGGTCCCTACGGGCCGACACCCCCAGTCGCGTCTGCTGGTCCCTCCGGGTCGGCACCCCTAGTCGCGTCCGCTGGTCCCTCCGGGCCGGCACCCCCAGTCGCGTCCACTGGTCCCTCCGGGTCGGCACCTCCAGTTGCGTTCGCTGGTCCCTCCGGGTCGGCAACCCCAGTCACGTCCGCTGGTCCCTCCGGGCCAGCACCTCGAGTCGCGTCCGCTGGTCCCTCAGGGCCGGCACCCCCAGTCGCGTCCGCTGGTCCCTCCGGGTCGGCACCTCTAGTCGCGTCTGCTGGTCCCTCCGGGCCGGCACCCCCAGTCGCGCCCGCTAGTCCCTCCGGGCCAGCACCTCCAGTCGATTTGTGCTGGTCCCTCTGAGCCGGCACCCCCGGTCGCGTCCGCTAGTCCCTCTGGGCCAGCAGCCTCAGTCGCGCCCGCTGGTCCCTCTGGGCTGGCAACCCCAGTCGCATCCGCTGGTCCCTCTGGGCCAGCAGACCCAGTCGTGTCCACTGGTCCCTCCAGGCCAGCAACCCTGTCTGCCTCCATTTGCCCGACGGACTCAGCGCCGTCACCTGCCCTGCCACGCTACACGCGGGGCCCAGGCGGCAGCCTCCGACCCAGACCGTTGGTGAGCGCGCAGACCGTCGCGCCGCACTGCGTGGCGCCTCGACCCCCCGTGGCTCCACGTGTCTCCTCCTCTCCCACGATCGTGAGTGGGGACCCTGACACCAAGGCCCTCGGCCTGACCACCTCGGCCATCATTGCAGACCTCCACCCGGGCTCCACACTGGGCTACGCCATGCTCCATAATGAGCATCGGTGCGCTGTCGTGGCTGCACTCGCGTGTATCCTACCTGGGGCACGAGGTGCACACACCCTCTCAGTCCGCTCCACAGCACGCCCGGAGGACCCAGACACCCTACGCAAGGCACGAGCCTCTCCTGAGGCTGCACACTGGGACGCTGCCTGCGCCGATGAGCTCGCAGCTATCCGACAGCATCACGTGTATGACCTCGTTGACCTTCCCCGTGGACGGAAGGCCATCGGCGCCAAGTGGGTCTTTCGGCGCAAGTGGAAGCCCAGCGGGTCCTTGGACAAGTACAAGGCCCGCCTTACATCCAAGGGGTTTGCCCAGATTCCTGGGGTCGATTACGACCAGATCTTGGCCCAAGTTGGTCGGTTCTCCACTAGCCGAGCACTCTTTAGTCTGGTCGCCCAGCATGGGTGGGAGTTGCACCAGATGGATGTGAGCAACGCTTTTCTCCATGGTTCACTAGAGGGTGAGGAGCTCTACATGGTGCAGCCCCCAGGCTTTGATGATGGCATTGGAAGAGTCTGGCGACTGCGCAAGGCCCTGTATGGCCTGAAGCAGTCGCCTCGGTGCTGGAACCAAGAGATCAGCAGCACGATCCTTCGTGGCGGGCTCCAGCGCAGCACCGCTGACCCCACACTGTTTGTCAGTCCGCGAGGCCAGACTCGTGTACGTCGACGATCTGCTCATTGCGTTGCCTGACACGGCTGCCATCCATCGTGTCAAGGATCTGCTGCACGCCGCCTACCAGATGAAGGACTTTGGGTCTGCCAGGGTCTTCTTGGGCATGGAACTCGAGCATGATCGCTCCCAGGGCCTCCTGCACATCCACTAGGCCGCCTTTGTGCAGACGGTGTCCACCCGCTTTGCGGAGGACCTGCCACTCGTGCCGAGCGCATCCTCACCCATGTCACCCGATGACCAGGAAAAGCTGAAGAGTCCTGACCCAGCCGTTGTGGGGGAGCCAATTGACGTGACCGCATACCTGCAAGTCATCGGGTCACTGATGTTCCTGGCGACGACGACGCACCCAGACATCGCGTTCGTTATCAACCTCCTGGCCCAATTCTCTGAGGAGCCGCGTCACCTCCACTACGAGGCTGTAATCTGAGTACTGCACTATGTTGTCTCGACTCCTCGGCGAGGTCTCATGTTCCGCCGTCAGCCGTCAGTTTTCGCGGTGGGCTACACCGATAGTGACTGGGCCGGCAGTCCGGACGGCAAGAGTCGCACAGGCTGGATCTTTCAGATTGGAGGCACTACTATGTCATGGCGCAGTGACAAGCAGGGATGCATTGCACAGAGCACTGCTGAGGCTGAGTACGTTGCTCTTGGCTCAAGCGCGTGTGAGAGTGTGTGGTTGCATCGTCTGTTGTCCGAGCTGCGCCAGTCCGTCGCATCCATCACATTGCACTGTGACAATGAGAGTGCCATGGCCATCACCGTAAATGACGGCGTGCATCACACACGCACAAAGCATATCAATGTTGAGTATCACTATGTGCGTTTGTTGTTGCATGACGACAGCGTCACCATCGTGTGGGTTGAGACAGCACGGCAATCGGCTAACTTCTTGACCAAGGCACTGAAGCGTGACTCGTTCAAGAAGGCTGTGAGTTCAGTCGGCATGCGTCCGTGAGTGACTCTCTCTGTCCTTGTTTGTGTCTCTGCTTGGCCTGGGGGAGTCTGGTCGTTGACTGTGTCTGTGCCCGCACATGTGCACTACGCCCGTGAGTCATGGAGGAGTATTGGTTTTCGTGCATATCTCATTGTACTCGGTTGTGACCTCCCGGCTTGTGTACATCGGCGTGCAGATGACTGACGGCGAGACTTGACGCCGTTGGAGTGTCGCTCGGTGGAGCTAACGTACGCTGAGACCCACTCACCCGTCGCTAGAGCCTCCTCCCTCTGGCGATGCGCTCAGCTCCATCGGCAGGCCTCCTCGGTGGTCGGGCCGCCGGCAGTCACTGCCACTGCGGATGTAGTCTGCATGCACCTAGCACTGTGCCTGGCTGTGGCATTGCGTCTGCAGCATCATGCGATGCCTAGGGTCCATGTCTTCTGTTGTATGGCCCTGTTTGGCATCGTTGACTGTCATAGGCACTGCCTGGGTTCGTGCAGCCATAACTTCT
>SZWC01014679.1:31030-44650 GCA_023375785.1 Penium margaritaceum
CTGGCTGTGGCATTGCGTCTGCAGCATCATGCGATGCCTAGGGTCCATGTCTTCTGTTGTATGGCCCTGTTTGGCATCGTTGACTGTCATAGGCACTGCCTGGGTTCGTGCAGCCATAACTTCTCGTAGCTATTTTTTTTACTTGATTCTGACCGCTCGACTGCGTTCGCAGCATTGGCATTATGGTATGGTCCAGTTTTCAGGAAAAAACGGACGACGCCCGGGTCTTGGGCTGTCGGGCATCTGGCAGGGCTCACCGAGAAAACCCTGCCTGCCAGAAAATAGGTCTAGCACTATTTTCTGATTGGCTGGTTAGCTGAGTAACAACTTTTACACTAGTGGGAGGGGCCTAGAACTTGGAGAGGTTACCCATTGTTGCTCATTCTTCATTGCTAATCAGTTACTTCCAGTTTTCAGCTGCTTTCTGGCGCTAACACTGGCGCGCGCACTTCTGAGTAACAAACCCAGAGCTTCCAGACTTAGTCTCTAGAGCAGCAGACTGAGGGGGCAGCATACTTAAGCAGCGAGCGTGGAAGCCCGCGCGCTGCATCAACAACGCAAGCTGCCCCAACCTGCTGCCTAGGTTTCTATCTAATTTCANGGGGGGGGGCCTAGAACTTGGAGGGGTTCCCCATTGTTGCTCATTCTTCATTGCTAATCAGTTACTTCCAGTTTTCAGCTGCTTTCTGGCGCTAACACTGGCGCGCGCACTTCTGAGTAACAAACCCAGAGCTTCCAGACTTAGTCTCTAGAGCAGCAGACTGAGGGGGCAGCATACTTAAGCAGCGAGCGTGGAAGCCCGCGCGCTGCATCAACAACGCAAGCTGCCCCAACCTGCTGCCTAGGTTTCTATCTAATTTCACACAACCAATTTTTAATCATGGGTCCTTTCCGCCCAAGGAATGCAACATTGCAAGCTCAGACGACCTCTTGGCCTCATGACATAATTGAGGGTGGGAGAAAAACCTGCTTGCAGGATGATGGAAGTAAGGAGAGTGTAAGTGAGAGGGTCTAGGTATGGGGTGTATGTAGTGTTGACAGTCGGCTTGAGTTGCCTAGCATGCAGGGGAACACCATAGATCCATGGTGGCTTATATCCATGGTCGGCAAGTCGTTGGAACCGGATTGGGAGCGGGTGGCATACTTGACTACATCTACAGGAGTGTAACAAGTTGTGGGGTCGTAGTCCTCTCCAAGATAGTATCCTGGGCTCTGACGATGCCAGCGAGACCACACCTCGTGCTCTGCCCTCTCTTTGTAGTACCCGACCTCCTCTTCGATGCGATAACGCTCATGTGCTGCCGTCGGAGACATAGGGATTGGCTTCGTCAAAGGCGGAGAAGCGAGGGTGGCCACAACAGCCGCAAATGTGGCTACTGCTGCTGTTGCTAGGGTGCATAACTGCCAATAGGGCCGGGGTAGAAACGCTTCATGCCGAGTGAGGCAAGGCTCCAAAGCTGCAAAGTCGCGGAGTAGCGGAGCGGCGGAAAGCGGAGAATGCGGATCAGCAGAGCTACGGGGGAGGAGTGATGTGGGGCAAAAGAGGTGTGAAGCACTAGTGCAGCAGAGCCGTGGAGTTGCGGAGCTGCGAGGGTGCAGAGCGTAGGACTACAGAGATGTGGGGTGGCAGGGATGCGGGGCAGCCGGATGCGGAGCAACCAGACTACAGAGCTGCGGGGCAGAGAATGTGGGACAGCAGGGTTGCAGGGCTACAGAGCTGAGGAGCGATGGAGCAGCAGAGCTGCGGAGCTGCATGGCAGCTGAATCACGAGACATCAGAGTTGCGGGGTAGTCAGGTGTGGAGCAGCCGAACTGTAGAGTTGTGGTGCAGCAGAGTTGTGGGACAGAGAATGCAGGCTAGTAAGGCTGTGAGACAACAGAGCTGCTCAGTTATAGAACAGCAAGGTTGCGGAGCTGCATGGCACCTTGATAACGGGGCAGCAAAGCTGCAGGGCAAGTGAGTGTGGTGCTGCGCAGAATGCAGGCTCGGCACTACATGTCTGCGGATCAGCGGATTTGTGTGACTGCGAAACTACGGAACTAGAGCGAGCCAAGACTAGAGTGTCTCAGCTTTTGAGATGGAAAGCTGTGGTGTAAGCTTGTGTGTAACATCGCAGCTTCGAGAATGCCGCCGCAAATGTGGCTTGTGCAGCACCACGTGAGGTCCCGGATCGAGGAAGAGGAGGATGTTGTCCCTCCTGCTCTAATACTAGTAGGTAGTGTTGACAATTGGCTTAAACCACCTAGCATGCACAAGAACACCAAAGATCCATGGTGACGTAGACGGTAAGAAGTAAGAAGCCTTGTGTGAAGTTTTGTGAGAGTGAACAACAAAAGGTGTGAGGTACGAGCGAGTGAAGTGATAGCATCCATGCCACCCACGTGAGTGACTTGACGTGGGGCCGGGCCGCCATCCGGCGGTCAAACCGAACCGGTCAGCAAAATGCCGCCATGGTTTTCTCACACTCCGCTATAACTGAGAGTGTGGCCCCGCAGGATCAGCAACCCGGTACTCAACACAATCTAAGCATGCATATCAACCTTGAATGAAGCCACATTGACCACAAGCGTCTGTGCATGCATGTCTCCCTGTATGTGACTCTCTAGTGTTAGCCAAGTAAACGGTAACCATAGTATGCTGAAACGAGCAATTCTTCCCTAAGGCACAAGTGGACGTGATGGAGCTTGCGTGAATGTTGCACCCGGCTGAGATGCCAACAACGCACGGTCCACCACGTGTGTGCCTTGAGCTTCATGTCACTTTAGTCACCTGCAGTGATGGTGTGTGTGTGTGTGTGTGTGTGTGTGTGTGTGTGTGTGTGTGTGTGTGTGTGTGTGTGTGTGTGTGTGTGTGTGTGTGTGTATGGACGGAGTCAAGAGGTCACTTGCATGTCATACAGTCACAACCAACATGGAATGGTTGTACGGAGACCCCAATGGAGGTATGAAGGTGAATTGCAAGTATTGTGGATTGTGGTTTTATGGGAAAGTTTGGGGCTTCTTGACACTAATTGGAAAAACTTGTGATTATTGTACATGAGAATCTCTCCAGTCTTGTGGCACTTGAAATGATGGAATTGACATGTGGTTGAGATAGGACCATCCCTTGCGGGATGAAAACGTAGAATATGGGTCGTCTACATATCATGGTGCATTTGAGGATGCCCTGGTGAACCTTGTGTGGTATGTGTACAATATCAGAGGCAATATCAAGTAAGATGTAAGTGTTCTCTCCAGATACAGATAGAGAAACTGTGTGGAGCATGTGTGTGCAATCAGGCATGCTACTGTTGGCTTTTGCGCATCTCTCATTGTGCTCTGTTGTGTCCTCCCGGCTTGTGTACATCAGCGTACAGATGACTGATGGTGAGACACGACGCTGCTGGAGTGTCGTTCGGTGGAGCCGATGTAGTTTGCTGGAGCCTCCTCCCTCCGACGGTGGACGTGCTCAACTCCATCGGGAGGCCTCCTCGGCAGTGGTGCCGCCAGCGGTCACTGCCATTGGATTTTTGGCTGTCAACCATCTCGCAGGGCTCACCGAGAAAACCCTGCCAGCCAGAAAATTGGTCATTTTCCTGATTGGCTAGAAAGCTGAGTAACAAGCTATACAGAGCTGGGGAGGAGCTAGAACTTGGAGGGGTCTCCCATTGCTGTTCATTCTCAGTTGCTAATCAGTCATTTTCAGTTTTCACTACCTTTCTGGCGCTAACTCCTCAGCGCGCACTTTCTCTCTCACAGACTCAGAGCAACGGAAGGGGGTAGCATTGCATGCAACGAGCGTGGAGCTATGCCTACTCTAGCGATGCTGCAGCCTCAACGCACCACTCTAGTTTAGATTTCCAGCTTGGTATCAAACCCAGAGCATAAAAGAAGCACCAGATTTGAGCAGCAGCAAGGCGTATAGGTCCCAGTCTATGCCAGCGGTCCCATAAATGCGTCTGTGCAGGGGAAACTCTGCTGGATTTTTCCTAGCAGAGTTAGCCCCGCCGGGTGGCATTGTCAGAACGCTCTTGAGGTGAGGGAAATGCTGTTGATTTTTTTTTTGCAGCATTGACCCCACAACGGTGGTAGCGTTGGCAGACTGGCGACTGGCAACAAGACTGGCGACGCCTTGACAGCACAAACGCACGCAACAACGGCGCCATAGACAAGGGGAGTTATCTCTCCCGCCTCCCCTCCCTCTGTGCAGCCACAGCAGCAACAGCCGCAGCGCACATCTACGCTGCAGCCTCAGCCACAGTAGTAGCAACAGCGGTTGTTGCGCAACAGCATCCATAGTAGTAGCAACAGCAGCACCAGCAACAGTAGTAGCAGCAGCAACACTAGTAGCAACAGCAGTAGCAGCAACAGCAGTAGCAGCATCTGCTGCGTAGCTGCAGCCACAGCAGCAGCTAATATTGCAGAGGAATTGTCATAACTACACAACAACTGCCACAACAGCTGCGTAGCCAGCCGCGTAGCCGTGCAGCTACGCAGCACATGGCCGCGTAGCCACACAGCCACGCAACCGCGTAGCCACGCAGCCACGCAACCATGCTGTCACGTAACCATGCGCCACGTAGCCACACAACGTAGCAACCACGTGGGCACGCGGCCACGCAGCCACGCAGCCGCGCAGCTGCTACGCAGTCACGTAGCCTCGCAACAGCAGTAGTTGAAGTAGCCACAATAGCCGCAGCAGCCGCGCAGCCACAGCAGCCATGCAGCCATAGCAGCCACAGCAGCCGTGTATCCACAGCAGCCACACTTGTTCATTTCCTGGCACCAGCAATGTTTTGCATATTTCATCGAATATGATTCAAACACATGGTGAATCAATGTGTGACCTATTTCATTCCTTTATTGCATACATTGTCATATCTGAAACAAAGTAACTTACCTATTACTGTCCAGTTGTCTTTGTATCTTGTAAATGGGATTACGTGGACCACGAGAGTATTCACTACACAAAAACCTATCCCCTAAGTACAATTGAGATTGTGGATTTTATTTGTTTTGCTTGCTCACTGACCTATTCGGCCCAGTTACCGCGAGGATTAGCGGGTTCCCTTCTATCGCATGGGGTTTTCTCGGATCCCCCATGCAAACCGCTCATAAACCAAGTATTTGAATAGTGAAACCTCAAACAAACCCATCCCCTAGTTACACCTGGGGTTGTAGGTTCAGTTTTTGGCTTGTCCGGGCTCTTCTTTGGCCCCGCTGTAGCAGGGCCCAGCATGTTCACTTTTATCGTATGGCGGATTCTCGGATCCCTACTCAAACCGCCTACAAACCAGGTAACTGAATAGTCAAACGTCAAAACCCACTCCTTAATTACACCCGGGGTTGTGGGTTTTATGTTTTCGCATGCCCGGGCTCTTGTTGGGCCCGTGGTGGCGGGGGAGTGCATGAGGCAGTGTATGTAGGAGGAGTGTTAGAAAAAAACTAGTGTAGTCTTGTGAGAGAATGTCCAGGAATTTACGAGATGTACACTCCGCGATTATAGCCTCAAAGACCCCCTCATACACTCGCCTCATACACTCCGAGGGGTGGGGGACGAGGGGGGGATCGACCGAGCAATGTCGGTTGACCCGCCGTCCCCCCTAAAAAAAGTGTATGAATCGAGTGCATGAGACGTGTATGTGAGAAAATGGAGACTAGTGTAATCTCGTAAGAGAATTTCTAGGAAGTTGCGAGATGTACACTTGTGTACATTTTGCGACTTCCGCCACAAACACCCCCTCATACACTTGTCTCATACACTTCGGGGAGGAGGTGGGGAGGAAAGGAGCGAGTGATGTCGGTAGACTTGTCCCCACTCCAAAAAGAATAAGTGTATGAGGCAAATCTATGAGGTAGTACAAGTGGAAGGGGGAACAAAAGAAGACACTTGTGTTCTCTCATGAGGGAATTTCTAGAAAGTCACACTTGTGTATAATTTGTGACTTCCGCCACACACACCCCCTCATACACTAACCACATACAGTCCAAGGGAGGGAGGAGGGAGGAGGGACCAAGCGTTCTCGGTGGAGCCGTCCCCTTCCCCCCCAAAAAAAAGAGTATGAGGGGAGTGTATGAGACGGTGTATATGGGGGAGTGTTAAAAAAGGCATTGATGTACTCTCATGAGAGAATTTCTAGGAAGTCACGAGATATACACTTGTGTGTACAGTTTGTGACTCCCACCACATAAACCCCCTCATACACTTGCTTCATACACTTGGGGGAGGGGAGGAGGCGATGGACCAAGTAAAGTCGACGGACCGGTCTCCCCACCTCCTAACAAAAAAGGAAAGCGTATGAGATAGGTGTACGAGATCATGTATGGGAGGGGTTATTGAAAATAGACACTAGTGTACTCGTGTGAGGTGTATTCAAGGAAGTTCTAATATGTAAACTGGTATAGATTTTGTGACTTCCACCACATACACACCCTCATACACTTGCCTTGTACACTCCGCATGAAGGGGAAGGGAGAAGGCCCGTCTGATCGAGTGTCCCATACATGAGCAAACGTGTCTTGTACATATGTGAAATTGTCCGACATACGTATGAAAAGGCCTGGAAAAGAGTGTAGGATGTCTTGTAGAATGTATACGCAAACTATGTGTCGTAAGGAACTCTTCACAGACGTACAATGGTCTAAGCATCAAGAAACTTTTATAATCCTTGAAACCTTCTAGGAAGCTACTTTTCTATGTAGGTATCTATACACACATCTAGTACTGTATAAAATGCCTACGATTCACCATACCTCCTGCGTCCCCTCCCCGTCGACCGCCACAAGCCATGTGTTTGTCACCAACATGCTCTCACTGCAACATACACACCTGCTGCACCACCGCCTCTGTCACGTCCACTCTGCAGCCGTAGATAGCATGCTCCGCACCTTGACGTCCAAGGAGCTTGACACGGCTTCCTTCGTGTGGCCGTGCTCCACTGAGTGCATTGATTACGTCCAATGCAAGATCCAACGGTCCACTTATCCTCTGTCTTCCTCTCGTGCGTCCTCCCCTCTGGACTTGGTTCACTCCAACGTCATGGGTCCACTTCCAACGGATTCTGTCAAGGAGCATGAGCGCTATGTCCTCACCCTCACTTACTACTCTCGCTACCGCTAGGTCTTCTGCCTTCTGCAGAAAAGCAATGTCGCTCCCACCATTCGAGACCCGCTTCTCTGTGCGGAGCGCAAGTGTGGTCGTTGTCTTCACCACTTCCGCTCTGATCGCGGTGGCAAACACATGGGAGAGACCACGACCTTTCTTGCCTCCCGCGGCATCCATCACGAGACATCGGCGCCTTACACGCCAGCCCAGAACGGCATTTCTGAGTGGTGGAACCGCACCATAGCAGACGCCGTCCATAGCATGCGAGTCGATTCTGGCCTCTCTGATGGCTTCTACTTCAAGGCCATGGCCTACATGATGTGGGTGTGGAACAAGATTCTCTATGGAACCCTTCCCCACTAGTCCACGACGTACCAGCACTGGTGCGGTCAGTGGGCTCACCTCCGTCCTGCTCACGTCTGGGGTTGTATGGCCATTGAGTGGTTGCTTTTCCCACAACAGGGTGGAAAGCTCGCCCCTCGAGAGTGTCCTTGCACCTTTGTCGATGTCTCCCGTCATTCTAAAGCCTTGCGCTTTTGGGATCCCTCCAGGCACTACATCATCAAGTCACGCGATGCTCTCTTCTTTGAGGAGCTGTTTCCCCACGACCTTGTTCACTCCGGCTCATAGATGTCCCTCCCATTGCATGGGGGAGTGGTGAGTCCGTCATCCGTCCTACCGCTTCCGGACGGCACATCGCCTGCGTCCGCTGGTCCCTCCAAGCCGCCAGCCCTGTCCATGCCCGCTGGTCCCTCTGGGTCGGTAGCCCCTTCAGCATGCACTCGTTCCTCTAAGCTAGTAGCCCAGTCCGTTTCTGCTGGTCCCTCCGACGCGGTAGCCCCATCTGCTTCCGTTGGTCCCTTTGGGCTGGCAGGCCCGTCTGTGTCCGCGGGTCCCTCCGGGCCGTAGCCCCGTCAACGTCCGCTGGTCCCTCCGGGCCTACAGTCTCGTCCGTGTTCGCTCGTCCTTCCAAACCGGTAGTTCCATTTGCGTCCGCTGGTCCCTCCGAGCCGATAGCCCCGTTTGTGTCTGCTTGTCCCTCCAGGCCGGTAGCCGCGTCTACGTCTGCTGGTCCCTCCGGGACGGTAGCCCCGTCCATGTCCGCTCGTCCCTCCGGGCCGGTAGCTCCACCCACGTCTGCTGGCCCCTCTGGGCCAGCAGCCTCGTCCGCCTCCGCTAGCCCGTTGGACTCAGTCCCGACTGCCCCCTCTATGCCATCTCTTTTCCTCCTGCGCTACACACGTGGCCCCGGTGCCAGCCTCTGACCTAAGTTGTCAGTGAGGGCGCAGACCGTTGCACCGTGTTGTTTGATGCCTCAGCACCCCGTCGTCCCACATGTCCTGTCTACCCCTACAGTCGTGAGTGGGGACCCTGGCACCAAGCCTTCGGCCTAACCACTTTGGCCATTATTGCACACCTCCACCCGGGCTCTGCACTGGGCTACGCCATGCTCCATCAGGAGCATCGGCATGTCGTCACAGTCGCACTCACACGCATCCCACCTGGGGCTCCAGATGCACACGCCCTCACAGTCCGCTCCACGGCACGCCCGGAGGTCCCACCCACCCTACGCAAGGCTCGTGCTTCCCCCAAGGCCCCGCACTAGGATGTTGTGTGCGTTGACGAGCTCGTTGCTTTCTGGCAACACCATGTGTACGACCTCGTCACTCTCCCTCCAGGTCGGAAGGCGATCGGGGCCAAATGGGTCTTGTGGCGCAAATGGAAGCCGGAAGGGTCCTTGGACAAGGGAGAAGCCCTTAGCCACAGACATGGTTTCATCGCACGTACAAGTTTTGACAACGATTGTGGCACGGCTTACAACCAAGGGGTTTTTTCATGTCCCTACGGTTGATTACGACCAGATCTTTGCCCAAGGTGGCCGGTTCTCCAATAGCCGGGCGCTCTTCAGCCTGGTTGCCCAGCGCCGGTGGGAGCTGCATCAGATGGATATGAGCAACGCTTTCCTCCATGGCTCACTGGAGGGCAAGGAGCTCTACATTGTGCAGCCTCCAGGCTTCGACAACGGCACTGGCAAGGTCTGGCAGCTGCGGAAGGCCCTCTATGGCCTGAACTAGTTGCCTCCATGCTTGAACCAGGAGATAAGTTGCACGCTTCTCCGCAGCGGCATCCCTTCACAGCACTACCGACCTTGTACTGTTCATCAGCCCAAGAGGCCAGACCTTTGCCGTTGTCTCGGACACAACTGTCATTCAGCGTGTCAAGGACCTACTGTACATGGCCTACCAGATGAAGGACCTTGGGTTTGCTCGAGTCTTCTTAGACATGGAGCTCAAGCATGATCGCTCCCAGGGCATCCTACATGTCCACCAGGCTACCTATGTACAGACTTTGTCCGGTCGCTTTACCGAACACCTGCCCCTCGTGCCGAGCGCATCCTCACCCATGTCATCCGATGGCCAGGTGAAGCTGAAAAACCCTGACCCAACCATTGTGGGGGAGCCAACTGACGTGACAACATATATGAGTCATCTCTTCAGTGCCTTGGTCAAGAAGTAAGCCAATTTTCGTGCTGTCTCAACCCATACAATGCTCATGATACCCAAAGTTGTGCTACTGTTCAGCCATTGCGAGAAGTAAAGCCATCGATACCCATTGGATCTTTTGATGGAAGTACAAGCCCAACAGTGTACTTGATAAGTACAAAGTACAACTCACAACAAAGGGGTTCTCCCAGGTCCTTGACGGAAGAACATGCCCAACAGTATACTTAATCAGTACAAAACGCGACTCACAACAAAGGGGTTCTCCGAGTAGTTTGCGCCAGTTGGAAGATACACTATAGCTGTCGAGAAGAATTCCATACAGCTGCGGATGTGCGTGGACTATTGTGCGCTCAACAACATCACAGGGAAGAGCCGATATCCATTGCCACAGGCCAAGGAGTTATTCAACCAGTTGCAAGATGTGTTTGTCTTCAACAAACTAGACCTAAGTTTGGGGTACCACCAAATCCGCATTACAGATGAGGATGCATGAAGAAATCATGCTTTGGATGCACTAAGGGCACTTCAAGTATCTTGTGATGCCCTTCGGGTTAGCGAATGCTCCTACCGTGTTCATGGCACTGATGGACCGGGTGTTCCATCCCTACTTGGACAAGTTCCTGGTCATCTTCCTTGACGACATCCTTGTGTACTCAAGGATAATGGAGGAGCACCAAGATTACCTTCACATGGTTATGGAAGTGCTGAAAAAGGAGCGTCTATTCACCAAAATCTGCAATTGCAAATTCACCATGCATGAGGTGGAGTTCCTCGGGCACATTGTCAGTGAGAGGGGGATCCGAATGGATCCAAAGAAGGTCATCCATGAGCACATGGCAATGGGAGAACCCTTCATAGACTTGCTCAAGAAGGGGGTTTCAATAGGAGGGGGGTGCAAAGGAGGGAAAGGCCTTTGGAGCGATGAAGGCTGCCATGTGTGAGGCACCAGTGTTGGTACATCCGGACACGAGTAAAGAGTACATGTTGGTGATGGACACAATTGACTATGAAATCGGTGGGGTGCTGATGAGGGACCAAGGGAAGGGGTTATAGCCAATCACATACTACTCTAAGAAGCTAAAAGGGGTTGAGCTCAACTACCCAATCCACGAGAAGTAGATGCTTGCAGTGGTCTAGGCATTCAAGTAGTGGAGGTACTACCTCAAGGCGCGATGGTGTGTGGTGCACACGGGCCACTACCCACTCAAGTACCTCAATCTGTAGCTGAACCTAAGTCATTATCAAGCACGGTGGATGGAGCTGCTGGAGGGTAGCTTTGACAATGAGATCCAGTACAAATCAGGGAGGATCAACCCAACAGACCCACTTTCACGTCACCCAGAACTGGGTGTGCATGCAATCTTGATGCTTGCAAGATTCCCAACTATCCTTCGCTTGTTTGCTCACAGGTATGCAAAGGACCTGAACTTCACCAAGAGTATGCTGAAGGGGTACAAGTGGGACGACCAATATTGGTAACATAAGAAGTGCAACCAGATTATGGTGCTAAGGAGTGTTACATTGTGCCAGGCGTTATGGAAAGAGGCACACGACTCGCACTACAGTGGTCATGTTGGCCACGACGATACCTTCAAGATGTTTGCGCACCAATATGTTGAATATGTTTGCCCCTTGTTCAGTCTTGTACGACGGATCAGGAATGCGCTGCCCCTTGTGGAGGTATGACCCCTGGATTTGTTGTAGGGTGACTCAACTATGCTCTGTCTCATGTGAGATATGACCTGTGAGTACACCATGTAGGTGAGTGGTTAACTTGGCCATTTTGTTGATTTGGCCAAATGAGAGGTCATGAGCTCGATCCTGGCTCCATGCACATCTTGGTTGTTTTAGAAGCTTCCAAGAAATAAAGTCCATTGCTTTTGGGAAGCAACACGGCTGATCAGTCACCTTGGCACAAGGATGCTTATTTGTCAAGCCCACAGCGCAAGTCTCTTGGTGATGTGGCAGGGTCAAGCCACTTCTTAGGAATGTGCTTTTGAGTTCTAGGACTGGACAGACAGCTATAAAATGACTTGTCTTGCATGCTGATCAATTAACCCTTGCTTGATGCTCTCTTGCGTATTGATGACTTGAGCTCTTCTTGAGATGTAATGCTAAGGCGTTAGTACTCTTGAAGGTGAAGTGCATGCCTGATTACGTTTGGGGTGCACGACACATACCTGCAAAGGAAGAAGGTGTAGAAACCTTTGTGAGCCTTTTTGGTTTCGCAGCTTCTCTGCCGGAGGTGGTTAGCTCAGTAGCTAACAAAGGGTTATGGGCCCACTCCTCTGGTTAGAGAAGTTTCACACACGCAACCGCCAAAATCGCAAGCAGTGAGAGCGCCTTCGCTCTCACCCATCCTCTCTATTTGCAGGTCAATCATCAGCCGGAGGGGAATGCAACACATCTGCACCTTTCTGCCTTGGGAGCTCACATCAGCCTACATCAGCCTACATGAGCCTACATCTGCTTGCATCGGCCAACGTGAACAGGGCCAGCAGTTGCCTCTTCTCACCAACAGCCTACAACGGCCTCAAACACAGGTGCATCGGCATCAACAACAGGTGCAGCAGCTGTAGCAGTTGTAGGTGTAGGGATGGCAGGGACAGGGGAACTAGGGAATCATTCTCCCATCCTCAAGCTTGATGGAGAGGGGTTTGCTCTCTGGAAGTGGCAGTTTGAGANGACTTGCTAGGATATTTTGACGGAAGTATCCCAGCACCAAAGGAGGAGGGTGCTGACCTTGTGGCATGGGTCAAGCTCAACAAGAAGGCTCTTGCCGTTCTCGTGTCCTCCATACAACCCTCAGTCCTCTCACACATCAGCGGTTGTACAGTGGCAGCCGCGGAATACGCCAAACTGGGCAAGGTGTTTCAGTCCTCCTCACTTGCCAACCGTCTCTTCATTCTACAAAACCTCATCAATATGAGGCTTGGTGAAGGGGAGGATGTCTCCGCCTTTATGTAGAAGTTTGAGACTCTTGCAACAAGCCAACGGCATGGGGTGGGACCTGAAATAGGATATGCAGGCCATGATTTTTCTGATGACGCTGCCGGAGAGCTGGGGTCCCATGATCACAGTGATTGGAGGGTGGACCGAAGAGCAACTATCCTACACCACCGTCTCGGAGTATGTGCGGAATGAAGCCATGTGTCGCAGCAGTAGTGAAGCAAACATGGTTGCCTTTGCCTCACGAAGCAGCTGTGCCTTTCGTAATACCTCCTCCTCTGGATACAAGGGAAACAACGGCACTGGTGGAAGGGGTCCAAAGCGTCAAGGAAACTGCCATAACTGTGGTAAGGCTGGACACTGGGCTCGGGAGTGCCGGGAACCCAAGAAGGAGGGAGGAGACGAGGATGAATGGCGAGGGGGACATGGTGGGAAGGATCCCACAAGCTTGATGGCCGAGTGTGCCTCCAACAAAGGGAGGGCGATACTCAGGCCAGGAGCTTACGGCCTTGACTCGGGTACAAACGAGCACACCACCTATGAGAAGAGAGACTTCATCTCTCTTGCTCCATGCAACAAAAACTTCAGAGTCGCCAACGGCAAGGTTGAGGCAGCTGAGGGGATTGGTGACAAGCTGGTCACAGTGGGTGTCAACGGTGCGGACTCCGACCTCAAGCTAGAGGGGGTAGTCTACTTGCCCTCCTTCACAGCCAACCTGCTCTCTGTCTCTAAGATAACTGACCATGGCATGACAGTTGTTTTTACAGAGAAGGAAGCAGTGATAGTCCCTACCAAGGACATCAGCATTTCCTACCCTGCCAAGAAGGTTGTTGCACAGGTCCCTCGCGTTGATGGACTCTACGTCTTGCAAACCAAGACAACATCAACGGCTGAATCTTTGGCCGGGAGTGACGATGAGGAGAGCAACGATGCAGACTCTGATGACGAAGGACATGTTGGAGCAGCGGAAGCAGTGGCACCGGAAGATTCGGCAACAAAACCAGACGCAAATGCAGCCACCGAGGCTGTTCATTCTAGCCAGTGCACATCGTCGGAGAACCTGTGGCACAGGCGCTTTGGGCA
>SZWC01014679.1:47552-68553 GCA_023375785.1 Penium margaritaceum
TGGGAAGCAACACGGCTGATCAGTCACCTTGGCACAAGGATGCTTATGTGTCAAGCCCACAGCGCAAGTCTCTTGGTGATGTGGCAGGGTCAAGCCACTTCTTAGGAATGTGCTTTTGAGTTCTAGGACAGACAGCTATAAAAGGACTTGTCTTGCATGCTGATCAATTAAACCTTGCTTGATGCTCTCTTGCGTATTGACGACTTGAGCTCTTCTTGAGATGTAATGCTAAGGCGTTAGTACTCTTGAAGGTGAAGTGTATGCCTGATTAAGTTTGGGGTGCACGACACATACCTGCAAAGGAAGAAGGTGTAAAAACCTTTGTGAGCTTTTTTGGTTTCGCAGCTTCTCTGCCGGAGGTGGTTAGCTCAGTAGCTAACACAATATTGGTAGACAACAATAAAAGCAGATTACAAGGCATAAAGCCATCGATACCCATTGGATCTTTTGACGGAAGTACAAGCCCAACAGTGTACTTGATAAGTACAAAACGCGACTCACAACAAAGGGGTTCTCCAAGAAGTTTGTGCCAGATGGACGATACACTATAGCTAGAGCCCTATGGAGTCTTGTTGTTCAACATGAATGGGAGCTAGAGAAGATGGATGTGAGCAATGCATTCACGAATGGACAGTAAGATGAGTAAGTTAACATGGTCAAGCCGTCCGGATTCTTTGATGGCACAAGCAAAGTCTGGCGACTACGAAAGGATCTCTACGGCCTAAAGCAGTCGTGTCGGTACTGGAATCAGGAGATTCCAGCCTTGAGACGGTGGATCTATCTCTCTTTGTCACCCCACCGTTTGTCCCGTTCGTTTATGTCCTTGTCTATGTTCATGACTAGATGATAGCTTCACCAAGCCAGGATGCTATCAAGTCGGTGAAAATGCTCCTACCGTCCATGTACAAGATGAAAGATCTGGGTCCAACTCGTGTCTTATTAGGCATGGAGCTTGAGTGTAGCCGCTCTGGTCGCACATTTCACGTCCAAGCTAGATACGTTAGCAACCAGGGGGAGCGCTTTGCTTCCCTACTTTGGTCCACAAAAAAAACATTGACGCCTATGACCCTAGCTGGGCAGATGTTGTTCAAGACACTAGATGTGTCTAAGGTAGGTGAGGCAGTTGATGTGACGCACTACCTTCCCATAATCTGGTCCCTCATGTACCTGGCAAAAACAACCAGGGAAAATGTTGCCTTCTCTGTGAACTTCCAGGCACAGTTCTCATGGTGTCCCAGGGCATAACACATGGAGGCTACATGGTGTGTCGTCAGTTATGCCCTCGCCATTGTCCTGTCTGGTCTCTGTTATCTGGCACAACCGTCAGTGGTAGTGGATTGATACATTGACAGTGACTGGTTCCATGAAACCGATGCTCGCAGTTGTACTAGCTACATCTTCCTTGTCGGTGGGATAACTGTGTCAAGAAAGAGTGGTAAACAGAGTTGTGTGGCATGCACTTCTAGTAAGACAGAGTGTGCTACTCTAGGTGTAGGCGCCAGTGAGAGTGTGTGGTTATGTCACTTGCTTCAGCAACTATGTGTCCCCATTCGCTTCATCACGTTACGTTGTGACAACTAAAGCACCAAGGCTATTGAAAAACATGATGGCTTGTATCACACACGCACTAAGAATATCAATGTGGAGCGTAGTTTTGTGTGTGAGTGCTTGTCTCCAGCTCATGTCTGCATTTTCTAGGTTGACACTCGACAGCAGAGAGCTGACTTCCTTGTGAAGGAACTCAATAGTAGCATCTTTAAGGAAGTTTTACATGATGTTGGGCTGTTGAGTCCACGTAGTATTCCAAGATGAGTGGTCTTCTCCTCTGTGTGTATAGTCGTATGTCACATCTCGTGATGCTCACATGTGTTTGTGAGTCTGTGCTTGTGTACATCAACTGTGGGTCATTGGGGGGTGCCCATGTACATGCCACAGACACGTTGTGACCTCTGGCCTCTCTGCACATGTACCAGTCTGATGCAGGTGATTAATGCTGGAGTGGTACCCCAACATCAATGGATGCTGTTTTTTTTAGAATCGCAATACTCACATGATAGTCACATGTGAATTTCACTGGTATTCATGCCATTGAAACACTACGTGGAACTGTCTCCGAACTTTGTCTTGCTCGACAAAACAAATGGTAAAGTTGAAGGAAAGAAGTAGAAAGGTATGCCCTCATACACTATCATCAAAAGAAAAAGAAGAAAAAAGTAGAAAGTTGCACGAAGTAGAAAGCATCCTTTCTTTGTGAAACTATGATGATCGGTAGGCCCTTCTTAGAGTGTTTTCTCATTCACTTTGTGAACGAGCAAAACGGTCCTTCAAAGGGCCGGTAGGTCCTTTGCTTTGTTAATGAGAAAATGAGTCATTTGAAGAGCTAGTACGCACTTTGAAGGACCTTTTTGCTCAATGACATTGCGAACGAGCAATCCTCTGACTGGACGTCCAGTCTGAGGTCCCGTCGGGGGACTAGACAATGTCTAGTCAGAGTCATCGTCCGACTGGACGTCACCCTCATGGCCAATCAGAGAAAATAATTGTCAAAGGGACAATTTTGCATTGTCGGCATAATTCTTTGTTATGTGATGTAAGTGAAGCCCATAATCACCCAAGATTGATCCATTTTGAATTGCTTAAGGGTTTTCCAATTACCCTCACTGAGATCTGTCGATTCACCCACTTATTTGGCTTGACGGATTACGAGGACACGAAACTGCTCTCTGAACCTCGAATTTCTGTACTTTGAGTCCAAAATCCAACGGTTGTGGAGGCTCCATTGTGGTTTTTCCCTCCATTCGATCTGGCCATTAACGTGGTCTGCCAGCCTCCTCCTGTGTGCACGCATGGCAAAGATTTCAGAAGGCGAGCTCACATTGAGAGTTTTCCTTTTCTTCACTACGAAGGCTGGAGGAGAATTCACATTCAACTCGGAAAGTCAGAAGGAATTCACACAAATCTGGTACAAATTTTTAACGAACTCACGGGCGAACTGAAACAATGAGTTTGAACAAATGCAGGTGACAGTACGATACATCCAGACTGGCCTACACGTCCAAAAGCACTTTCAGTTAATGGTCCCATCCGTCATTGCCGGGCTACCAAAAAATGGAAACTTCATCTGAGAAGTAGAGGACAAGTGACCCATCGATATCATCTGAAAACGGAAAAACCAAACTGCATGGATGTCACAAATCTTCGATATTGTAGCACCGCGGAGAAACAACCACGTCCTTTTGGAGGAGGTGGTTGGAATGTGTTCAAACCGGTCCATGTGGGCAATTGAGAGGGTCCCCTGAACTTCCCACGTAAATGCCGCGAAACATTGCTCCGACACTCACAAGAGTTGTCAGTGTCAACAACACGTTACGTTGCGAGTGTCGGAAACCTGCATGCCATTACGATTTCAATCGTGATCACAGATTTGTACATGTTATGTTTAAGTTTTGTTATTGTTTGGCTATTGTTATAGAGGTTGTACTTCCACATCGACATCTCACACCGAAACAATGTCACGGGGACAGACCACTACAAGTGTGCCTACACACGATGGATGGGTTGTTGACGTCCCGTGGCCTAAACCAAGCAAGGCAAGGCATCAATAGAGGCTCATCAAGCAGGAGTGGGACCGGAAACATGTACCCAATCCTCAGTTTTAGGTTAATGGCAAAGCCCCAACCCCGGAAGTGATGTGTTAGGTGACCACATACCAGATGCCTTCACCCTGGCCTGAACATTGTCCGGACATTTAGGAACCATGGAAGTTTGTAGTGCCATTAGTTGAAGAATTCATTACGCTTCTTGCAAGGGTGTGAAATCCATTGATAAACTTTCATTGAATTGATTCTTTAATTCTGAACTTATGTTCCACCTCATGTGTCGTAACAGTCATGAGAGATCAACATTGTTGAAATGTGGTATGACATGCTTATGGTGAATTGTTCATTAACTGCCCTTTTGATCTGCATGGATGTATGGAGTTTAAACTTTTAGAATCTATGAAGACAAGCTCAAATGCTTCAAGGGCTATTTTTGCATTATCTCAATGAAGTATGTGTCTAAGCCGGTGTAGATGTTATTTCATGATGGACATATTGTCATTGATTTCACGTATTTCTCACACGCCCCCATTGCCTATCCAGCGAGGTTGAGACCAGCCGCATGCTCAGGGAGTTCAACTCCTTACACATGGGGGAGACTGAGATGGTCACCTTCTATAGGGAGCAGGCGGAAGACATCCTCCACCGCCTAGGAGATACTGCTCCACCCCCTCTAGCCGCGCTCCAGAACATCAAGTGCGGTGCGACCGACGTGTTCGCCAATATCTTTGTTCACTACACCCAGAACATCCTCACCGCGACCGTAGCCCAGGAAACCCTCATGCCCTTGGCATACAAGCTATTCCTCTGGATTGAGGAGGCTTGTTAGGAGTCTTGCATCCAGCGCACGGAGGCCCTCGCCTCTCTCGCCATTGCCTCAGTGGTCGTTGCCGTCCCTGTAGGAGCTGTTTCCACCACCTCCTTGTCGCAAGGGAAGAAGAAGCGTAAGGGAAAAAAGGGCAAGGGCCAGCGGCAGCAGTCGACTGCGTCTGGTGGTGGCGGCTCAGTCTGCCACAATTTAGGCCAGCCAAGACATGAGTGGTATACGTGCCCGCTCCCGACGGACGATGCGCGCGCCATCACCTCCATGCATTGCCATCGTGAGCCTCGTCTCACCACCGCTGCCATGGCTGTCACCGTCCCTGATGCGTCCACCCCGCTTGGGAGCTCTACCCCTCCGACGGTCGCACCTGCCCTATCGTCACCAGCCCTGTAACACCACCATCCGCAGCTTTTGGCGCCCCTCCCTCCGTCACCACCACATCCTTCCTCCATCCCGGACTCAGGCGCCGTAACGCCGTAGTCAGTCTACTCCCTTGCACCCTCCACCTGTTAGCTCCAAATAGAGCAGTTCATCGCACTCCAGCTCGGACTGCCTTGCCCTCCTTTCCAGGGAAATACTAGTTGCATCATCGCTTGTTCCCCTGCCCTATCCTACATGACAGAGACTGAGTTACAGTCATATCCTATATCCTTGTTCATCCCGTCATCTCCCGTGCTCTCCCCTCCTACTCCTCTTTGTGATGAAGTCACATGGCTAGATGACAGGCCGTCTCGGTTCGCGCCCTAGTCCACCACGTCCGCATCAATCGCTCACAGTCTTGTGTCGATTAGCAACCTGGCGACACCAGTCCAGGATCCGGCCGAGACCTAAATCATCGAATCCGGGGCCACGCATCACATGACAGCCTTGCATGAGGCCTTCAGTATCCTTGGTCTCGTTGCCGATGTACCGTGTTTGGATGGGCTCTGGCCAGGTGTTACCTATCCGCGGCATCGGCATTGTTCGCTTCAGTGATCCCGTTGGGGACGTGTTTGTGACCGATGTCCTCTTCGTCCCCAGTCTTGAGCTCAGCCTTGTGTCCGTCACTGCCCTTGACCGCATGAGCATGGATGTCTTACTCTCGCATGGTAATCGCACTATGTCGTTGCGTCCATCCAGTCGTGTCGTCCTGCACGCCACTGCTCTTGGCAACTTGTGGCACATCCCTCGTCTATCCTCCCCGTTGACCCACACCGGCCACATGTTTGTCACCAACACTCTCTCTCCGCAGCACACCCGCCTTCTCTACCGCCGCCTCTACCATGTCCACTCAGCCGCCATCGAGAGCATGCTCTGCACCCAGCTGGCCACGAGCAATGACCCCGCCTCCTTCCACGTGACATGTTCCACTGTGTGCATTGACTGCGCATAGGGGAAGATGCACCACTGGACTTATCCTTTGTCCGCCTCCCGCGCGTCTGGCCCTCTAGACCTGGTCCATTCCAATTTCATGGGCCCTCTTCCCACGAGTTATGTCAGGGAGCACAGACACTACTTCCTCACCCTCACTGACAACTTCTCCCACTACTACCGCATGGTCTTATGTCTTTAAAAGAACAGTGATGTCACTCCCACCATTCAGGATTGGCTCGTCAGTGCGAAACGTGAGTGAAATTGTCCCCTCCACCGCTTTTGCTCCGATCGCCGAGGTGAGTTCATGGGCAAGACCAAAATCTTCCTCGCCTCCCGCGGGATCCGTCATGAGACATCGGAACCTTACACACCCGCCCACAACGGCGTCTCCGAGCGGTGGAAGCGCACCATGGCTGAAGATGTGCGTACCATGCGGGTCAAATCCGGTCTCTCCAATGGTTTCTACTATGACCTACATGACGTGGGTCTGGGTTTGGATTCCCCACGGACCCCTTTCTCGCCAGTCCACTTCATACCAGCACTGATCTGGCCAACCTCTATCCAACTTACATCTAGGGTTGCGGGGCCATCATGTGGTTGCCCGTCCCATAGCAGGGCAGAAAGCTCAATCCCCCCCGTGGACGTCCCTGCATCTTCCTTGGCGTCTGGCATCATTCGAAAGTTTGGCGCATTTGGGATTCCTCTCGGCACTGCATCGTCGAGTCTCGAGATGCCCTCTTCTTTGAGGAGATGTTTCCTTGTGACCTCGTTCGCTCCGGTTTGTCAATGTCTCTCCTCTCGCGTATGGGAGTGGTGAGTCCGTCCTCCATCCTTTTGCTTCCGGGGGACACATCACCTGCACCCATTGGTCCCTCCGGGCCAGCGGTCACGTCTGCATCCGCTAGCCCCATTCGGCCGGCCGCCCCGTCCATGTTTGCTAGTCCCTCCGGGCCAGCCGCCCCGTCCATGTCTGCTAGCCCCTTTGGGCCAGCCGCCGCGTCTGCATCTGCCGAAATCTCCTTGCCTGTCGCCACGTCCGTGCCAGCTAGCCCCTCCGGGCTAGCCGCCCCGTCTGCGTCCGCTGGCCCCTCCGGGCCGGCCGTCCCATTCGTGACTGCAAGCCACCCCGGGCTAGCCATTGTGTCTGCGTCCGCTGGCCCCTCTGGGCCAGCTGCCCCGTCCATGACTGCTAGCCCCTCCGGGCGAGCCGCCCCCCCTGCGTCCACTGGACCCTTTGGGCTGGCCGCCCCGTCCGTGACTCCTATCCCCTACGGGCCGGCTGCCCCATCCGTGTCTGCCAGTCCTTCTCGGCCAGCCATCCCATGTGCATATTTTTTTCCCTCCGGTTCGCCAACGCCGTCCGCGTCAGCTGACTCTTCTCAGGCGGGGCCGACGGCATTGTCTGCGTTGGTTGAACTATGTGCGGAGTCGTCGCTCCAAGACGCGTCTGAGACACTGATCCACTCACTCCCAGCCGCTCCCTCTCTTCCGTCTACTGCCCGACCACGTTACACACGTGGCCCGGGCGGGAGCCTCCGACCCAGGCCATTCATGAGCACACAGGTTCTCGTCTCGCGCCCTCTTGCGCCACGACCCCCTGTCGCCCCAGGAGGCTCCTCGCCTCCCTCCAGACTCACACCCACGGTTGTGAGTGGAGACCTTGGCACCAAGGCCATTGGTTGGCCACATTGGTTGTTTCGCAGATCTCCACCCCGACTTGGCACTAGGCTACGCCATGCTCCATCAGGAGCACGGACACGTCGTCACGGCCACGCTCATGCGCATACCATCTCGGGCTCGTGACGTCCACGCCCTCACTGTCTGCCACACGATACTCCCGGAGGACCCAGCCACCCTTCGCGAGGCTCGAGCTTCTCTCGATGCTGTACACTATGAGGCTGCATGAGCGGACAAGCTTGCCGCCATCCTGTAGCATGAGGTGTACAAGATCATCGACACCAAAAGGTAATTGGCACCAAGTGGGTGCTTTAACAAAAGTGGGAGCCCGACGGATCCCTGGATAAGTACAAGGCCTGTCTTACAGCCAAGGGGTTTCCTAAGGTCCTTGGAGTTGACTACGACCAGATCTTCACTCCAATGGACCGCTTCTCCACTAGCCCGGTGCTGTAAGGTCTAGTTTCCCAACACGGGTGGGAGCTACATCACATGGACGGGAGTAACGCCTTCTTTCATGGCTCACTAGAAGGCATGGAACTCTACATGGAGCAGCCCCCAGACTTCGACAACGCCATTGGCAGGGTCAAGCGACTGCGCAAGGCCCTCTATGGCCTGAAGCATTCACCTCGTGTTGGAACCAGAAGATCAGTCGCACGCTTCTTCGTAGCGGCCTACTTTGTAGCACTGTTCATGAGCCTGAGAGGCCAGCCCTTCATCGTCTTCCTAATCTACATCGACGATCTCTTCATTAGGTCGTTGGACGCAGGTACCATCGAGCGCGTCAAGGACCAGCTGAACATCGCCTACCACATGAAGGACCTTGGGCATGCCCGAGTATTCCTAAGCATGGAGTTGGAACATGACTGATCCCATGGCATTTTGCACAGCCACCAGGCCACCTACGTCCAGACCGTGTCCGCTCATTTCGCCGAGGTCCTACCCCTCGTGTCAAGCACGTCCAAACCCATGTCGCCCAATGGCCAGGCAAAGCTAAAGAGCCTCCACCCAGCCATTGTTGGGGAGCCTGTTGACGTGACCACGTATCTGATAGTCATTGGGTTATTGATGTTCCTTGCAATGATGATGCGCCAAGACATCGCATTCGCCGTTAACCTCCTGGCGCAATTCTCCTAGGAGCTGCGTCACCTCCATTTCGAGGTCGCGATTCGCGTAATGCGCTATTTCATCTCGACTCCACGACGAGGCCTCATATTCTGTCAGCAGCAGTCCGTTGCCGCAATGGGCTACACTGACAATAACTGTGCTCACAGCCCGGACGGCAAGAGCCGCACTGGCTGGATCTTTCTTGTTGGCGGCGTGGCTGTGTCCTGGCGTGCTGGCAAGCAAGGCTGCATTGCATGAAACACTACTGAGCCTGGGTATGTGGTTCTTGGTTATGGCGCATGTAAGAGCGTGTGGTTGCGTTGTCTGTTCTCCAAGTTGCGTCAGTGTGTTGCCTCCATCATGTTACATTGTGATAATGAGAGTGACATGGCAATCACCCACAATGACAACGTGCATCACATGTGCACAAAGCACATCAAGTTGAGTATCACTATGTACGTTTGTTGTTGCACGACGGTGGCATGATCATTGTATGGAATAAGACAACACGACAATTGGCTTACTTCTTGACCAATGTAGTGAAGCGCAACTCGTTCAAGAGGGTTGTGAGTGCGGTTGGTGGGCATCTGTGAGTCGCTTTGTCTATCCCTCTCCGCGTATTACCTCTCCTGGGGGAGTCTTGCTTGCTTGGTCGATGTGCTCGCTGCCCGCCCATGTGCACTACGCCTGTGAGTCATGGGGGAGTCATGGTTTTTGTACAACTCTCATTATGCCGTGCTGTGACCTTTCGGCTTGTGTACATCGGCGTGCAGATGACTGATGGCAAGATGCGACGCTGCTGGAATGTCGTCCGGTGGAGCTCTCGCACGTTGAGGTTTGCACGCATTTTGCTCGAGCCTCTTCCCTCAAACGCATGACGTGCTTAGTTCCATCGGTAGGCCTCCTCAATAGTCACGTCGCTGGCAGTCGCTGCCACCGCAGATGATGTCGGCACGCGTCTTGTGCTAGATCTGACTACATAGTTCCAGTTGCAGCGTCATGTTCTGCTTAGGGTCTGAGTTTCAAGTTATTCTGGGCACTGTTGTGACCGGGGTCATTCTAGCCTAGACACTGCCTAGGTTTAGGCAGCCATAACTCCATTTTACTATTTTTCTTGATGATATTGACCACACGACTGCATTTGCAGCGTGGGTATTCTGGTATGGTCCAGTTTTCAGGGAAAACGGACGATGCCCGGGTTTGGGGTCGTCGAATGCTTGGCAGGGCTCACCGAGAAAACTCATATTGTTTTATAAAAAGGAATTTTACACTTGGTTGGTGACCTGAGTAACATGATCTATAGAGCTGAGCTAAGCCTAGTTCTGTGAGGGATCTCTCAGTTGCTCTTATTCCCAGTCGCTAATCATTCATTCTCAGTTCTGTCAGCCTCTGGCGTGAACTCACTAGCGCGCAGTTTTCCTCTCACAAGTCTCAGAGTAGCTAGAGGGGGCAGCAGTGCAAAGCAACGAGCGTAGGGCCATGCCAACTCCAACTATGCTGCAGCCCTAACCAGCCGCTGTAGAATAATTTCTAGCTTACTACTCCTTGAGGATGCCACTTTCTCTGTATGCTTCGAGTAGGTAAACTACTACTCTGGAGTTCACTACATGCAGCTGTTCTTCACACCCCCGCCACTAAGCAAGTGTGAGCGCGTGGGCCAGGCGCCAAAACCATTTTCCCGCTTGCTTGCCAAACTTTTGCTTAATGTTCTGTCATAGGTGGTAGGAACATTACATGTGAGGTGCCCTAGGAAACTTCTGCTCCATCGCGTTAAGAAAACCCTTGTCAAGGTTTGAAATGATGATCGTACCTTGTTCAACCGTCATAGGATATGCCGTTGCCAACTGCTCACATAACCATTTCCAACTGTCCTCGTTCTCCCCTTGCACCATCACCCATGCCATCGGGACGATATTGTCGTTGGCGTAAAAAAACTTGCTCATAACCATCCTTGAGGTGGGTGCGGTCCATGGTGAGGATCCGACAGGTGTGCTAGAAACCGAGCACTGTGGCTCCAAGTGCCACGAACGTGCGGATGGCGACGCCTTCCTTGGTTGCCTCGGCTACATCATGTGTGTTACGGTTTACATGCTTCAATTACAAGGCATGAGGAAGACTGTTAGAAACACGATTGGAACAATTCGGGGGAGCATATCAAGCACGGAAAAATCAAGACATATTGTCTTACCTCCTTGCAGTAGACAGGGAAGAGGTTCCAAGATAGGGCTCTTAGGTCGAGGAGATTTTCCTGCATTTTGCTCTTGGCTCGGTACTGTGTGTTCTTGTCAACCGCTTTGCCTGTTGCCTTCCGCACCACTGCCAACAAGGTCTTGACGTTGCCTGTCTGGTCCCGCTTCAGCGTGGACTCTATCTGCAACGTTACCCACTTCACAGTCTTTGCTCGATCACCACGGCTGACACCAGGGACCTTGTGACTGTCAACAAACTCAGCCACGACGACGGAGGCTCCATATGGGGTGACGTACGCTCGAAGAAGCCACAAACAACTTTTGGCCTCAAACTGCTGACAACGTCCTGTAAAGTGTGCCCTCTTTCTAAAGGAAGGCACGGCATAGTCATGCAGTTTGTGATTCCTTAATCATCCACAGCTGCACGTGCCTACGCTATATACCATAACACAACACAGAAGAACTGGTTCGGCCTTCTTGCGCTTGGGGGCTTGACCCGACGCCTCATCATAAGAGGGCAATGCACAACGAACTATGGCAGACGTCAAAATTCAGCGTAAACTTCCGTTGAAAAACTAGGGCATAGAAACCTAGGCCACAGGTTGGGGCAGCATGCGCTGTCAATGCAGCGTGTGGGCTTCCACGCTCATTGCTTAAGTCTGCTGCCCCCTCAGTCTGCTGCTCTAGAGACTAAGTCTGGAAGCTCTGGGTTTGTTACTCAGAAGTGTGCGCGCCAGTGTTAGCGCCAGAAAGCAGCTGAAAACTGGAAGTAACTGATTAGCAATGAAGAATGAGCAACAATGGGGAATCCCTCCAAGTTCTAGGCCCCCCCCACTAGTGTTAAAGTTGTTACTCAGCTAACCAGCCAATCAGAAAATAGTGCTAGACCTATTTTCTGGCAGGCAGGGTTTTNTGCAGCGTGCGGGCTTCCACGCTCGTTGCTTAAGTCTGCTGCCCCCTCAGTCTGCTGCTCTAGAGACTAAGTCTGGAAGCTCTGGGTTTGTTACTCAGAAGTGTGCGCGCCAGTGTTAGCGCCAGAAAGCAGCTGAAAACTGGAAGTAACTGATTAGCAATGAAGAATGAGCAACAATGGGGAATCCCTCCAAGTTCTAGGCCCCCCCCACTAGTGTTAAAGTTGTTACTCAGCTAACCAGCCAATCAGAAAATAGTGCTAGACCTATTTTCTGGCAGGCAGGGTTTTCTCGGTGAGCCCTGCCAGACGCCCGACAGCCCAAAACCCAGGCGTCGTCCGTTTTGCCTGAAAACTGGACCATACCATAACACTGACGCTGCAAACGCAGTCGTGAGGTCAGAATCAGCTAGAAAAACAGCTACAAGAAGTTATGGCTGCACGAACCCAGGCAGTGCCTACGACAGTCAACGATGCCTAACAGGGCCATACAATAGAAGACATGGACCCTAGGCATCGCATGATGCTGAAGACGCAATGCCACAGCCAGACACAGCGCTAGGTGCATGCAGACTGCATCCGCACTGGCAGTGACTGCCGGTGGCCCGACCACCGAGGAGGCCTGCCGATGGAGCTGAGCGCATCGCCAGAGGGAGGAGGCTCCAGCGATGGGTGAGTGGGCCTCAGCGTGCGTCGGCTCCACCGAGCGACACTCCAGCGGCGTCAAGTCTCGCCGTCAGTCATCTGCACACCGATGTACACAAGCCGGGAGGACACAACAGAGTATAATGAGAGATGCACGAGAACCAACACCAAAGCCTCATCATCAGAGGGCAATGCACAACGAACTATGGCAGACGTCAGAATTCAGCGTAAACTTCCGTTGAAAAAATAGGGCATAGAAAGATGATGGGACACAATTTTGACTAGAAGCATGACTCCCGTGAGATAGCCTGAGGGCTTCTCTTGCTAGCTCTAGCAAAATGAGGAGCACTTGCCTACGTTGCTCATCGTAAAAGTGCTTGTCATACACCAAGTTCAGGGTAGATGGGGTTTGGGGAATGAGAGCTGGCTCGTTGAGCTATGGGCGCCCCAATTCACGCTGTGGATAAAACACACTTGCGTCGGATTTCCTGCACCTACATGAGGCTGCCCACCGCACCCGATAGTTCTATTGGCTGAAGTGGGTACATTGAATGTAAACCAGAAGGTAAAAAGCCACAACCTTGATGCGCATCTGACCCTGCTATGGATAGTGTGTTGGTGTATGGACTTTGGACTGACACCCTTTTGAGGACAGCGAGGTTACTTGGGGTGTGGCACGATGCTATGGTCGAGGTTATGCTCGTCGAGACCCGCGCACCTGGTGAGTTTCACCGGTGTGATGTGGAGACCCATTGCCTCCATGTGTTATGTATGATCCACGCAAGGGTATGCTGGTCGAGACCCGCGCACATGTTGAGTTCTACCGGTGTGACATGGAGACCCATTGCCTACATGTGTTATGTATGATCCATGCATGATGTGGTCGAGACCCGGACACCTGGAGACATTTTCCGGGGTCACGGGGAGACCTTGTTTCTCTGTCTCTCTTGCATGATGTTTGACACGTAGGTGTGTGATTGACTTCGTGCATGGTCGAGACCCGGGCATTTGGTGGGATGCACCACTGTCACAAGGACACCCTGTGCTGTGGTATGCTTGATCAATGCTCGCTATGATTGGTTGCCTGAGCCATCATCTCCTGCCTTCGCTCAGACATCGTTATGTTGACAGGTGTGTCAACCAAGGGGAGTGTTGGTGTGTGTGGCTTCCACTTGTCACGAGCGACGGCAAGGAGAGTAGCGGTACAGGAGAGCGCGACGACATGGTCCCGGATGCGGACCCCGGAGACACCGGCGCGTCGGCAAGTGGCGGACCACCCACTCGGAGCTGACCGACGACTGCCCCAGCGTTGTGGATGCTGTCTCGGACCTCCTGCGGATTTTCTACAGCCTATCCTTGATGCAGACACAGCTGGCACTGGAGCACCGACGAGTGGTGGCTCTATCCACCAGCAGCTGCCAAAGAGCTGCCACGACGTCCTGGGTGCTTGCCGGGGTGCTTTGCGGTTTTTTCTGCAGACGCTGGAGTTTTCTCGGTGGAGTGGCTCTTGAGCCCGATTTGCATGTTTTTGCATTTTCTGTCCACCGATCGGTGCCGGAATTATGCGTGTGACCAGTTGTATCGTTTGGCTTGAGATTCTACATCTCTAGGTTTAGACGGCGTAGCGTTCTGATTTGTCTGTGCAGAGTTACGGTCAAATCAGTGTTTTTGGACCGGTTTGAGGACAGACCTTGCACTACCGCGTGCGACACCTGTTGTGCGTCGCGGCAGGTATTCCTGCTGTGGACTTGACATTTGTTCACTCTCTCTGCAATTATTGAGCTTCCTGACACCTTGCACGTGTCCCTACCCAGACCCTTGTAGTTTTGTCTCTCACTTGTAACAGGTGTCACACGCTGACCTAGCGCTGACGCCTAGTGTTGCGGCAAGTGGTTAGGAAGGTTCTAGGAAGTTTCTCTTGGTATGAGAGCAAACGAGCCACCGTTTGTTGTGATGTGCAGCAGAGACGCAGCAATAGTGAGTGGCAGCAGCGGCAGCCGCCCATAGCAGCAGCAGTAGATCCTGGAGGGACCCACCACGACTACGTTGTAGCAGAGCGGTGGAGGTAGCAAAGATAACGGCGGCAACTGCAAGCAACAGCGGCCATAGCAGCAATAAGCGGCAGGAAGCACCTGCGGCGGTAGCAGCTATGGGCAGCACCCACTACAGCAGCAGCACCGGGTGGCAGCAGCAGCCGTGTCTGGCTACCGGTGTGTACACAAAGAAAAAGGAGAAGCAGCTCGCAGGAGAAGCAACAGCTTGCGGCAGCGGCAGCTGCGCGCAGTGGCAGCACGCAGCAGGAGCAACAACTTGCAATAGCGGCGGCGGGCAGCAGCTGCAGCAACAGCGGCGGCGATCAGCTGCAACGGCAGCTGCAACAGGCGGTAGAAGCAAATAGCAGCAACAGCAGTGAGCGGCAGCAGTAGCTAGCGGCTGCGAGCAGCAGCAGCAGACGGCAGCGAGCAACAACAGCGGCAAGCAGCTGCAGTAGCAGCACCGTGTAGCAGGCGCAGCGGCAGTAGTAGCAATAGCGACGGCCCCGGCGGGCAGCTGCAGTGTGCAGCCGCAGCTGCTCACGCGGGCTGCAACAGTAGCAGCAGCCCACGCAGCAGTGGCAGTCGCAGCAGCAGCAGCCACTGCTACTGCTTGTTCACCTCATGAAGCTGCACTGTTACTTCGCGTTACGAGCAAGCAGCGCGAGGCTGCTTGCTCGCAGCGAGCGAGCTCGCCGAGCAAGCTCGCTCGTCGGGCTCGCCAAGCGATCTCGGTTGACGGGCTCGCTCGAAGCGAGTGTCGAGCCGGACCGGAAAAAAAAAGGGGAAAGAAGGGGGGGGGCTTGAGTGGGGCATCGCAGAAAACCCCAAAGGGGGCACCCAAGGAAGTGGCACCATCACAAAAAAATGGGAAGAACAAAAAAAAGGGGAGAGAAGGAGGACAGAGGGGTCCTCGAGTGGGGCAGTTGAATAAGGCCCGGGAAGGGGTACCCCACTCGCACCGAGCATTGGTGAACAAACAAAAAAAAAGGAAAAGGGAAAAAAAGGGGGTGAGTTTTGTTTTGTTTCTTTTATTATTTTACTTTTTAGTGTGGCTTGAGGCCACTACCGTCGGCTGACGACGGGAACCGCTGTAGCAGTAGCCGCCACGAGAGTCGCAGCAGCAGTAGCAATAGCGAAGGTCGCTTGAGGCCACAACAGTCTGTTGACGACGGCACTCGATGCAACATTAGCGACACCGAAGGCGACTTGAGGTTGCACGTTGCGATAGTTGCGCCATCGTCACCGGCTGCAACATTGTAGCAACACACTACGGCTGAGGTTGTCGCATTGACTGACGACATCGCAGTCCATCTGAGAGACGTTGCTGCATTTGTATCCCCCTACGTGGTGCTTTGCACCATCGGGGTCGAGTGTGTGAGATTATCACCTACGCTCAGCTCTCGACATGAGCTGCGCAACGTGGCCGTGGGCATTGCCATTGCTGTGGTCTACGCCTGAGCCTCAGCCGTGGCAGCCGCCACAGGTACAGTGGTCGATGCAGCCATGGCACGAGTCCCACTTTTCCTCAGGGTTTTCGTGCTATTTCTGTCGAGATAGGCAGCATGGTTGGCGCCAATGCCGACAACGCCCTCTTGGGTGGCATCCCCCCTGGGTACGATCCACTCCACCTCCTCCTTCAGTGGATTCGTCACCGAGTGTTGCCACAACGTTTCTACGTGGTGATATGGCCACCCTACACATGGAGGTCCAGAACCTTCAGCGCATGGTCCAGCAGCTCCATGACCACGTGACTTTCGAGCGAGCTGCCACCCCGCCGCAGGTTTCGCCTCCCACTTCATCCTCATCTTCCTCCCGATCCTGCATCCTGTCCTCCGACGATGCTAGTATACCGGATCTCTCGTCTACCTCCGTCGCCCTCCGCTCTGTCTTGGAGGCTATCGGCATCATACCGACGGACGAACCCTCGTCGTCGTACCGCTCGTTCTTGCACTCGTCGTGCGCGATGGCGAGCTGCTCGTCTTGCACGGCGCGCACAGGCAGCACCATCAGACGCGGCTGTGGGAGGAGTCTCCGGTGACGAGACCCCCTCGTCTCCTGTCCACGGGTTGCTTTGCCGAGTCCCCACAGCTCCTGCCGATGTGTCAGTCGTGGGGGGATGACTTGTCCGCTGACGACCGCGGCAGAGCTCAGCATTGGTGAGGCGACTGCTCTACAGCGCAAGATGATCGAGGCGGATGACGCTACACAGCAGACTCAGCTAGCGGAGAGTTCGGCCGGGGGAGACGTTCGCCCAAATGGAGACTCTTCGTCGGAGGAGGATTGGTCCGACGCTGAGTCTGAGTCTGGGATGGAGATGGTGTTTGTTGATACCCTGGCGGATGACATGACGATGACCGATGCAGGAGCTACGCCTGACGGTGTGCGCGCTCCCGCGTTAGCTGGTGTGGAGACAGATGTCATGGTGCCAGGAGCAGCAGCAGGAGCAGGCGATAGAGATGCTGATACTCGGCCCACAGCAGACGCCCAGGTGGTTCAGACAGATGTTGCTGGGCAGCAGGAGGAGGTGATGGATCACCAAGATGAGGCAGACTTCCTCTATGAGGATCCTTCGTCCGTCGTGGAGTGGTCGGACGCAGGGTCAGAGGCAAACGTAGAGGCCTAGTGCGCTACCGTTCTTGCAGTAGCCGCGGCACGAGCGCGAGATGGCCCCTCGGTGAGAGCAGACGTCCGCGTGTGCGACATGGAGGATGTAGAGTGAGCTGCAAACTTCCGACACCTTGTTATCCTGACCGGTGTCGTTGACACCACGGTGGTTCCAACCGAGGACACAGCTACTCTCGTCTGAGCTACAGTTCCTGTACCCGAGTGCCTACGCTCCGCAGTCGACGAGCAGGAGGCAGTGGTGGCTCGAGTGGAGGCGCACGTGCAGAGTCTCAGGGTCGAGCTCCGGGAGGCCAGCATCCATCCTTACACCATGGATGTTCCAGCACGACGGGCTGTCGAGGAGTGTGTGGAGGATGTACACATGTGTCTCGAGGCAGCCGAGTGTTCAGGATGCACGTCTGGGACAGGCGGACCTCCAGCAGCAAGTGGATGATGGGCTGCGCACCAGGGGTCACGAGGAGCACCACGGCACTGACCGCACCTTTGATGACCACAACGTCGCCGCGGATGCAGCTGTACCTACACATCCTGACGTCCGGCCAGCAGCTGACGGCCGAGCGACAGGTGTGTCACAAGCAGTAGGAGTCTTCGTAACAGCTGTTCCTACAGCTCCAGATGACTCACGTGGTGACTCATTGTACTGCGCTCCTGCTCTACCAGCACCTCGTGGCCCGACGGCACTTCAAACGACGACTGACGTAGAGGACGTTGACTTGTGCAACGAGCAGGCGCAGCTCCACTCCTTCCTACGGGGTGAGACCGCGAGGCTATAGGAGGATCTGGCTCGTGCCGACGCGCACACTATTGAGGTCCACTGTCAGGTTTGTTTCGCGACTGACCGTCTACATGCCGCAGATGAAGCCAGCTGGTCGGCTCCCGCTCCAGAGCTTGTCGAGCTCCACACGAGCCTCAATACTACGAAGGCCACGAGGCGATATGCAGCTCAGAAGTTGGAGGCCATACAACAGGCGATTGTTTTGGAGGAGGCCCTTAGCGCTGCACCTGTCACATCAGCAGATGGTGATAGTAGTGACGACTACGACAGCGATGAGGATGACAGCGAAGACGCCGCTCCGGAGTGAGGCTTTGTGCGAGCACATCCCACCAGCATCGTCGTCACCCTTGCTATTGCTGTGCAGGGGTATGTGACCATGGGGGAGCCGTGCTCCCTCCTCACGGATTGTGTTGGGAGCAGCCATCAGCTGTGCTCGTACAATCAGCCTCTGCAGCCTACGGAGAGTGTTGGTGTATAGACTTTGGCCTGACACCCTTTTGAGGACAGCGAGGTTACTTGGGGTGTGGCACGATGCTATGGTCGAGGTTATGCTGGTCGAGACTCGCGCACCTGGTGAGTTTCACCGGTGTGATGTGGAGACCCATTGCCTCCATGTGTTATGTATGATCCATGCAAGGTTATGCTGGTCGAGACCCGCGCACATGTTGAGTTCTACCGGTGTGACGTGGAGACCCATTGCCTACATGTGTTATGTATGATCCATGCATGATGTGGTCGAGACCCTGACACTCGGAGACATTTTCCGGGGTCACGAGGAGACCTTGTTTCTCTGTCTCTCTTGCATGATGTTTGACACGTAGGTGTGATTGACTTCGTGCATGGTCGAGACCCGGGCATTTGGTGGGATGCACCATTGTCACGAGGAGACCCTGTGCTGTGGTATGCTTGATCAGTGCTCGCTATGATTGGTTGCCTGAGCCATCATCTCCGACCTTCGCTCAGACATCGTTATGTTGACAGGTGTGTCAGCCAACGGGAGTCTTGGTGTGTGTGGCTTCCACCTGTCACGAGCGACGGCAAGGAGAGCAGTGGTACAGGAGAGCGCGACGACATGGTCCCGGATGCGGACCCCGGAGACACCGGCGCGTCGGCAAGTGGTGGACCACCCACTCAGAGCTGACCGACGACTGCCCCAGCGTTGTGGATGCTGTCTCGGACCTCCTGTGGATTTTCTACAGCCTATCCTTGATGCGGACACAGCTGGCACCGGAGCACCGACGAGTGGTGGCTCTATCCACCAGCAGCTGCCAGAGAGCTGCCACGACGCGTTTGGTGCTTGCCGGGGTGCTTTGCGGTTTTTTCTACAGACGCTAGAGTTTTCTTGGTGGAGTGGCTCTTGAGCCCCATTTGCATGTTTTTGCATTTTCTATCCACCAATCGGTGCCGGACTTATGCTTGTGACCAGTTGTATCGTTTGGCTTGAGATACTGTATCTCTAGGTTCAGATGGGGTAGCGTTATGATTTGTCTGCGCAGAGTTACGACCAAAACAGTGTTTTTGGGCCGGTTTTAGAACAGACCTTGCACTGCCGCGTGCGACACCTATCGTGCGCTGCGGCAGGTATTTATGCTGTGGACTTGTCATTTGTTAACTCTCTCTACAATTATTGAGCTTCCTGACACTCTGCACGTGTCCCTACCCAGACCCTTGCAGTTTTGTCTCTGACTTGTAACTGCTGTCACACGCTGACCTAGAGCTGACGCCTAGTGGTGCGACAAGCAGGGCTGATGGCGGTATTACCGGTACCGCGGTGTACCACATTTTTGTACCGCGGTACTGCTGTACTGCGGTACGGTTCTTTTTTTAATGGTACCGGTACGGTATCGGTACTGACCTGTAAGGGTACACCTCTTTCGTACCGCGGTGCAGTACAACGGTAGCGATAGAGTAAAAGCTTTGTTCTTGAACTTGTAACGGTAGCGCGTTACAAAAATCTGAATGAACGAGAATGCAAGAGAGGCAAAGTGTCGATCGACGAGGACATAACAGAAGGCATCATTTCGTTGCGGAAAAAAAATACAATATCGTTCATGCAATGCGAATTGGTGGCATTCCGTCGTCGTTTCAGATTTCGGGCCAATATTCATTCTTGTGTCCATTTCTCTAATTTCAAAAATTGTTTTCAGGTGAACATTTATCGTAAATTTAAGATGTCCATGTCATAAGTTACGACATAGACATCTTTTAGTTCTGAGTTACGACTCGTACCTCAGAACGAAATAATCGTTCTCTCATTGCATTATGTACCAATACTGTCCATGCTCGCTTGCTATGGCTTCTTCAAACGCGGTGTCCACCACATTGCACAGACATGGACGTACTTGCACCAAAAATTGTAGGAATAGGGTCGATCGAGTAGTAGGGAAGGTCTCCTCAAAACGCGCCCTTGATGGATCGAAACGAAAGGTGATGATGCTGGTCCGTGCGAGAAAGGCATCGAGACTGAATCCAAAAATCGAGGTTGCGTTTGTTGAAGGTCTAATCGCTACGTTGCTAGCCCTTGACGGATGTGAAAAGGTGCCCCCCTCTTTCTCGCGCTTAGAAAGGCCACCCGATCCCTTTAACGATACCCGATTATCATAGCAAATAAATATTTCGTTGTATGTCATGTTTCTCTCGTGTTCATATATAGAAGGCACGCTGCAATTTGAGTCTGCCTCTTCGTCGAAGCTTTTTTTTCTTTTTTCTACGACATGTCTACAATCTCCTCTCAAGTTTGTTCATTCAATGCATCTTTGTTCTGTTGAGACAATGTAAAGTTTTGTGCTTATCCACCAAGTCCACTCTGAGAAACTGCTAGGAAGCTTCCTAGCCTTGCTGCTGCTGACGTGGCGACACTGTCCAGTCAGCTGACGCACTAGCAAGCAGGCAGGTGCAGGAAACAGCAAGGATCAGGCTAGGGAGACGCGCAAAGTCTCATAAGCTTCAATAGCTTAGTAAATGCAGAGAGAAATGACAACTGACAGGTCCAGGGCATAAATACCTGCCGCGGCGCACGGCGGGTGTCGCACGCGGCAGTCCAAGAGCTGTCCTAAAACCGGCCCAAAACCACTGTTTTGGCCGTAACTCTGCGCACACATGTCAGAAGCCTACGCCGTCTGAACCTAGACGTGCAGAATCAAAAGACGCACGCAAAGACTGGTCACATGCATGCATCCATCGACTGACAGCGAGTATGTAATGCAAAAACATGCAAATGGGCCTCATGCCCAGTCCGCCGAAAGGCGCCTGCAAGACGTAGAAG
>SZWC01014680.1:1916-22637 GCA_023375785.1 Penium margaritaceum
CCAGCCAGCCAGCCAGCCAGCCATCCAGCCAGCCATCCAGCCAGCCAGCCATCCAGCCAGCCAGCCAACCAGCCAGCCAGCCAGCCATCCAGCCAGCCGTCCAGCCAGCCATCCAACCAGCCATCCAGCCATGGAGGAGGAGCAACTCCCCTTCGCCCATGGCCTGCTGGAAATTTGAATGTCGGGGTCCTTGGAGGAAGCTGTGACCCCGCGCCACATCCGCTGCAGTGACAGCAAGAGAAAGGCTGCTCTGAGATGATTAGTAGTTCATCTCAGTAAACACCATGGACAGCAGCATAGATGAGGGCAGTTCCTTGACATCTGTGCTGGCCACCACGAGCGGGAGTAGGGAAAGAGGCACCGGTTCGCTGCCACTGCCAGTGTCTTCTGCTGACTGTGTTGATTGCAGTAGTGAAAGCAACTCCCCATTGGCTGCACTGTACCCGATTCAAGATTCCAAACCCTCTGCAGACTTGCAGAAGCTTACTACTGATTGAGTGGTGATTTTTTAGATGAAGGGATCCCAGACTGTGTGTGATACCACCTGGGGTGACGCGTTTTATGCGGACGTGCTCCAGGTTGCCTAAGTGCAACCTGGAGCACGACTGTGTTGCAAATGGCCTGCCATATGCCTGTATGTCCAGGATCCTCTGTGAAATCTTTCTCCTTCCACTTTTCGCACACGTCCCACCCCCTTTTCTGTATGTCCCTTTCGGCCTGTTTGTCTCTGAACTTTGCATTGGATGAAAAACAACTTCGTTCCACAAGTTATTCCTTCGTTGCTGCTGATTTTCAGAGCTGCAATTTGAGGGAGGTGGAGCGGATACGGGCGGAGAAGCAACAACAGAAGCAGGACACTTCTGTACAAGTTAAACACCAAGCAGCAGATCGAAGTGCGGATGAGCAAGCTGGGGGAGGATGAAGGTCCGAGGCACAGAAGTTGTGCTTTATCACAAACCATGGCCAATCCAGATTTTCCTGCTTGAATGCAATTAGTTCCCACTAAAAAGTTGACAATTCAATTAAAGCTGTGATATAAGTTGTGCTTTCAAATAAGAGGTGTCTTCCATTTCACTCCCCCCCTCCCAATGACAGAATGCGTGCAAGCAAGTGCTAGGCAGTAGGGTGGAAATCAATTGCAAGGGCTTGACTAGCACGACTGATCAACGCGTCTAGCTGTAAGCAATGTGTAAAGAGGGCTAACAGCTGAGGCCTAGGCAGCCTAATCAATGCCTCGGACCTAGTGGGTGCACACACACGGTGCGCACACAGGCGTACAATTTCTACCAGTGGCAGAAACGTAGTTTTGGGTACAACTTCTTGCAAACACGTCAGAATGACGAGCCATGAGAACCAGAACGGCCATGTTGACAAGAGCTATGTTATGATAGGCTGCATGCCTGTGTTGTCCCTCAACATGAATCTAACTAAGAAAAACTCTTCTAAGCGCCCGTCCGGCCACCAATCTTCTGCCACCGTAGCCATGTCAGGGATCTGCGCGTGAATGGAAGTGAGCCGAGGGGTCACCGTAAGCCGTGTACAACACACAATCCCCCATGAGCGGAGGGGGATACACGTCTAGCACATGCGGACACTGACACTGTAGAGGGCAAGATACACACGAAGGCTGCAGGCAACAGACACAACACATGCAAGATGGCACATGAGGAGTTAACCTGCAATGGGCAGAGTCCCATGGAGCGAGTGGCCGCATGAAACTTCGAACGACCCAAAGGCTTGGTCTGAAAGCCAGCACGCTGCCTGTCAGTGCCCACGTGGACGACTCGGATCTCACCAGAATCAACCAGGCCACGCACGAAATGATGCTCGATGTTGATGTGCTTCGAGCGTGCATGAAACACACTTGAGTTCTTCGCGATTGCCTCCGCGCTTATGTTGTCACATTGAAGCACCACAGGAGGAAGGGACTGACGCAGTTCACGCAGCAGACGGACAAGCCAAACGCACTCAGCTGCTCCGGCGCCCAGAGCAACATACTCTGCCTCTGCAGTGCTGCGTGGAATGCAGCCCTGCTTCCCACTGCGCCAAGACACAGTTGTTCCCCCACTGAGGAAGACATAGTTGGTGCAACTCTTGCCATCTCGACTCCATGCACAGTCACTGTTTGCATAGCTGTTGAGCATGATGGACACCTGTTTGCAGAAGCACAGACCGAAGCGTGCGGTGGACAGGACATAACGCACACACCGGGCGGCTGCCTCTAGTGTTCATTGGTGTGGTAACCTGCGAGAACTAGGCGAGACGGTTGACAGTGAAGGCAATGTCGGGCCGTGTCGTGGTGGCCAAGTACATGAGCGAGCCGATGACTCACGGGTACAGGGTCACGTCAACTAGCTCCCCCAGATCAGTTGGGGTTTCCACCTTCAGGGCGGCCTGCCCTTTAGGGGTCATGGGCGTGGAGGCAGCGCGGACGGCAGCGAGGAGATTAGCAAAGCGCTGCCCCACAGCCTCCGCATAATGTGCATGATGGACGCGGAGCGTGCGGCGGAAACAGTCGCGCACAATCTCCATCCCCAGAAAGACAGAGGCCTCGCCGAGGTCCTTCATCTTGTAGGTCGAGGAGAGAACGGCGTTGGCGGCGCTCACTGCTTCCAGGTCGATGAGGCGATCAGAAGATTGTCCACATAGACGAGGATGGCAACGAGCGGCGTTTGGGAGTGTGAGAGGAACAGGGAAGGGTCAGCGTCACTCTAAACGTACTCGGCGCATCTCAACGTGCTCGTGATCTCCTGGTTCCAGGAGCGAGGCAACTGCTTTAGGTCGTACAAAGCCTTCCATAGCTGGTACACGCGACCTGTGCCATCCTCAATGTCGGATGGCTGGACCATGTAGATCTCCTCCTCAAGGTCCCCAGTCATAAACGCATTGTTGACATCCCTCTGGTGAAGCTCCCATTCGTATTGGGCCACCTGGCTCAGCAATGTCAGCGTCGTCGTCATCCGGCCAACAGGGGTAAAGGTCTCGGTGTAGTCCACACGAGGGACCTGGGAGAACCCCTTTGTCGTCAGGCGGGCTTTATCGCGCTTCACTGTGTTATCTGGTTTGATTTTCTTGCGGAGAACCCACTTGGCCTTGATGGCCTTGCGGTTCTTCGACAAGTCCACCAACTCGAAGATGTTGTGCTCACCTAATGCATCGAGCTCAGCCTGGTAGGCAACTAGCCACTCCTTAGCGTTGGGGGCAGACAGGGCCTCAGGCGGAGTGGTGAGATCGGGAGATGACGGTGGCACACTACTCGTGGCTAGGGCATACGCCAAAGAGGGACAGTCAACCAAGACCATGGACTTAGCAGCGTCACGGGCAAGATCATGCTCGTGGGCAAGGAGTGCCATGCGAGTGGCACAGCCATGGTGAGCCTCCATGAGGCTGCGAGCACTCAGGCCGAGGGCCTTTGTGCCTAGGTCACCGCTGACAATGCTGCACCTGGGGCGAGGTCGGAGCTACCTGCCTGCATCACTGCTGGCGGCCGGCGAGGCAGGGCGAGGGGCGAGGCGCCAGCCCTGGAGACTGCTGTCGACAATCGGAACAAGGCGGAGGCGCCCGCCAAGTGCCCGCGTGTAGGGGTCAAACAGGACAGGAGCAGGGGCCGTCGCCAACTCAGATGGAGGAGTGGGCTGCACAACAAGCGTGTCAACGGAGGATGGTGCGGCCGCAGCAGCTGGGAATGGCTCCAGGCCGGACGCAGACGCGTCAACGGCCCGGGACAGTGACAGCTCAGAGCTAGACGCGGATGCGGACGCGAGCGTAGGATCGGGCAGGGCCGGGGACATGGATGGCTTAGAGCGAGACTCAGACTCAGGTGTAGGCTCAGGCGAGGACTTAGACGTAGGCTGAGGCGAGGACGGGGGCGCAGAGGCAAGGGCGATAGGACGAGCAGCAAACGGGGACAACCCTTGGGGTGTCGGTGTCAAAGTGACCATACTGGTCGGGGGCACTACGCCAATCGCAAAAGGAACCTCCCCCTCACGACGAGCCTCAGCACACCGAGGGGCATGAGCAGAGCGAAGAGCATAAATGTGAGCAGGGACGTGGAAGGTGAGACGCTCAAAGAGGAGAGCGTCACACGACTCCACGATGCGGCGCCGCTCAGGGTCCCAGAACCGCCAGGCCTTCAACCGTAGGGCCGCGCTGACGAAGGCTCAGATTCGGCCCCGCGGGAAGAGCTTGCTCCCTTGCTGCTCTAGTATGAACCAGACGTAGGCGAGGGAGTTTCAGACACGAGCTAAGCGGAGATCGACACGATGGCCGTACTAGAGCTCGTAGGGTGTGTTGTGGCCTAGGAGGGGGCAGTGAGGAGCTCGACAGGGAGCGGGCCCATGAGGTTGGAGTGAACGAGCTCGAGGGGCCGACTAGCCCTGGAGACCGACTCAGTGTAGGTGGACCAGTGGCTTTTGCCTTCAGCACACGACAAGCAGTCGGTCGTGAGCGGCGCCTCGAACGAAGCCGCATCAAGACTGAGAGCAGGTTGATTACGGATCAGCCTGTCGAAATCCCCTTGGTGCACATGACAGAGGCGTTGATGCAAGAGGTGATGGTGCTCAGGGGACAGAGCACTAGCGACAAAGACACACGCAGTGGGAGAAGGAGGCAAGGGGGGAGCACTGGCTGGAGACCCAGAGATGTAGTAGAGATCATCGTTGACCGTCCCACTGAGGACTGTATCCTGGGTGTCCCGCACCAAGATGTGAGCATCCGCAGCTGTACGCGTGACACTCAGGCCCATCTTGGTGCAAGCACGGAGAGACTGCAGGCTGAGTTCAAAATGAGGAACAAAGAGGACATCGGAGATGCATACATGACCAGCTGGTCCGGTGAACTGCACAACACCAACACCCTAGACAGGGACCTCAAGGCCAGCTAAAGTGCGGATAGAACGAACGGCACCAACAAGATGCAGGATGACGAAGGCGTCACAATGACACGTCATGTGATGGGTATCACCAGAGTCAACGACTCAGATGACATCCGTGACGCGTGTGCAAGGGGCAACATGGCACTCGGCGACGCAACAGGGCGCGACAGCTAGGCGCTTGGCGGGAGACGCGATAAGGCAAACAACGGAGTGCACATGGGATGCACACAACCAAGACACATCATCCGGTCCGTCACGCGCACACGAATGTACAAGGGGATCACCATAGGCATCATCACGCAACAAGACAGACAGTCCACAGGCTGTAGGATCCCCCCGCTCAATCAACCCACTCGTACCTCCATGAGATGAGTGCAAGGCGAGAAGCTGGTACAGCTCGGCAATAGTGTTGTCCCGGTCGGCGAGCGCCTGGTCGCAAAGGTCGGCTCGGGTGGTCAGTGCGGCAGTGGGCTGCTCTAGGACAGCTGCGGTCGTAGCGGTCGAGCGGGCTGTTGCCTCGGACGTCTGCCGCAAGCGCGCCTTGTGCAACTGCTGCAACCCTCATGTGACCTTGGCCCTGTCCAATGGATGGCCAGTCAGGCGAGTGTAGTCGGGGTAGCAGTGATCACCACCGCAGTTGAAGCACACAAGACGGTGGCCCCCAGTGCTCCTTGGGCCACTACTGTCACCGCTGTTGCCCCTACTACCACTGTTGCTGTTGCTATTGCCGCCGCTACCGCTACTACTGCCGCTGCTTCTACAGTTGACGCTGCTCGTGCTGGTGCCTCTGCTGGTTGCACCGCTACTGTTGCCACCGGTAGACGATCAGTGACCCTTCTTCCCCTGAGTTGGTGCCGCTGTCGTTGTAGGCGGCAGGGAAGACGCGACGGCAACTGTAGTCAAAGCTGCGGTGGGCACGGTTCACTGCATCCATGGCGGCATCCTCGAGGAAGTGGAGAGTGGCCCAGCGTAGCACTGTCCCGTTGCTCCCCACGTCGAGCAGTAGGGTCTGGTCGAAGTTTATGAAGACGCAAGCTTAGTCAGGGTGGATGCCGTAGAGGATGATCTGGAGGGCTGAGTTCTGCGCACATGCATTGTCTCTCAGCTCCTCATGCAGTTGGGTCGCCCGGCGCTAGTAGTCAGCTACGTACTTCTGAGAAGTTTAGCAGGAGTTGAAGTCGACGAGGCACTGGGATGTAAGGGCCAAGGTGGCGCCCTCGATGAGGGTGACGGTCAGCGCCGTGCCAGGGTCAGCTCCCGAGCTGGTCACTGGGTCACCAAGTAAGTGGCTGAAGTCCTTGGTGTAGTCAGGAGCGGCCTTCATCAGGCCAGAGGCGGCGCAGGCCGTCTGCGTCTGGGCGGGGTCAAACGCGTGGTAGGGGGTGAAGTAGTACGCAAGGACCCCCTTGCTCATGGCCCACATTCAGAAGCGTGGCTCCCAGAATTTGTAGTCGTGCCCAATCCAGAAGACGGGTGGGACCGGCTCAAACCACTTGGGTGGCTTGACCACCCAAGTGGTTTGAGGCAGGGCGACAGTTGAAGCCATTGCGGGCCGAGATGCAGGAGAGGCAGCCCCCTGAGCGTGTAGAGCCAGCTCCTCAAAGCTGAGAGGGTGGCGAGCTGAGCCCAGGCTGAGGCCGGCACTGGAGCTCGTGTCCTGGAGGGTGGCATTTGCCTAATGCACTCTGCAGCGTGCCTCTAAGCGCAAGAGGCGTGCACGTAGCAACTCCTCGTCCTCATCTCCAGAGCCGGAGAGGGTCTCGACTACCTCCTCACCATGGCCGCAATGACTGAGGCAGTCCTCGCTCGGGTCTACGGAGTGATGCTGGTGTTGTGCCAATAAGCCTATAACCAGGTCCTACAGCTCAGCGACCTGTCTCGTCTAAGTCTGGCGGCTCTCAGCCTGCAAGTCGGCCAGCGCGCACACCTCGCGCACCAAGGTTATCGGACTAGACGACCGCTGCGGCTGCTGCTACTGCGACTACAACTACTGTCGCTACTACTGCTACTGCTGCTATTGTTGTTGCTACTGTTGCTTCTACAGCTGCTACTGCTGTGGCTACTATTGTTGCTGCTGCGGCTGCTGCTGCTGCTACTCTTACTACTGCTACTACTACTGTCGTTGTGGTGACGATGGCGGTGGCCGGCGTTGGCCGCTGATGGAGCTGCCCTCAGCAACTGCGTCAATGGCGGCACTGGCGGAGGTTTGTTTCGGCATGGTGACTGTTTTGGTTTTCCTTTTTCTAAGGATGACTGTGCCGGCACTGCTAGCAGCGACGGCGGCGGCCGATGCTGGCGGCCACGCTGGCCGCGTTAGTGGCCACGCTGGTCGTCAACGATGGCGGTGCCGTTGGGTTGTTGTTGGTGGTGTGGTGGCCAGTGGTGCTGCCAGCCGTGGTACCAGCGGTGCTATGGGTGGTGCTACCGGTGGTGCCACCCACGATGCTACCGGCGGTGCTGCTGACGGTGCTGCCGGCTGTTGGCCACACCCGCCCCTGCTAGCGGCGGTGCTGCCGACGGCGGTGGCTACCTCTCGCGGCGATGACGGCGGAGGTGACTGCCGCGGCAGTTGCCACCGTTGCCGGCATTGCTACAGGCGGCGGTGCTGTCATCAGCGGCGGTGCTGGCGGCAGCGATTGTCGCCGCTGGATGCAGTCCTCGCGGTGGCAGCTGCTCCTGCTGATGGTGGAGCTGGCGGAGGTAGCTGCTGCTGCTGGTGGGGGTACTTGCGGCAGCGGCTGTCGCTGCTGATGGTGGAGATGGCTGACGGTGCCCTCGGCGTCGATGGCGGTGGCATAGCGTGGTGGCAACACCACCCATGCTCCCACAGTGGCTGCTACTGCTGTTGATTGTGCGGCAGCGTTGCATCTCTCACAACGTACAGAAGCTCCCAGGAGCGCCAGTGGCGATGGTGACTCTCCCTGCCGTTACTGGAGCTGCGTCTATGTTACGCACCTAGCAAGGGATGTCTCGCTGCTCTGATACCATGACAGAATGCGTGCAATCAGGTGCTAGGCAGTAGGGAAAAAAATCAACTGCAAGGGTCTGACTAACACGATGCACCAATGCGTCTGGTTGCAAGCAATGTGTAGAGAGGGCTAACATCTTAGGCCTAGGCAGCTTAAACTGTGTCTTAGACCTAGTGGGTGCACATGCACGGGAGGCACACGGGCACACAATTTCTAGCATGATAAAACACTGGCAGAAATACAGTTTTGGGCATAACTCCCTGCAGACATTCCGGAACAACGAGCCGTCTTAACCAGAACGGCCGCGTCAACAAGAGCTACGTCCTGAAAGGCTACGCACCTCTGTGCTATCCCACAGCATGAATCTAAGTAAGAAAAAGTCTTCTAGGCGCCCGTCCGGCACCTTGTCATCCGACACCGTAGTTATGTTTGGGATCTGCACGTGAATGGACATGAGCCGAGGGGTCGTCAAAAGCCATGTACAACACACACAACAACACCTCCCCCCTTCTCTCTCTCTCTCTCTCTCTCTCTCTCTCTCTCTTTCTCTTTATACCCTCTTCCTCTCCTTTCCTCTCCCTTCCTCTCCCCCTTCCCCCCATCCCTCCCATCTCCCTCCCAATCTAGCTCCCTTTCCCTCTCCTGTACCCCTCCCTGTCCCTTTCCCGATTCATCTTCCTCTTGATGTTGATTTCAAGTTAGTAATGTAGGTAGCCAAGGACTCCGAGCTTAACACGCCGTATGTACACATGTAAGAAATGTCAGGAATAAAATACCCCCATATGCTGAAGAAGGTTGTGTTGTAAGGAAAACAGTGTGACAAACGGTACTTGAAAGGGTGAAGAGACGCTGAAGATGAATAGAATTCATTAGGACATGCAGGCCCATGGAAAACCGCCATGAGCTCTGGGTGTGAGGGGCAGCAGTAAATGTCAAATCTGACTACGTCTGAAACGCATTATGAACAAGGGGGAAGTTTAATGAGCACTATTGAGAGATTATGTACGCAGGACTGGCGGCTAGCCCACCAGGCCCCGTCATCCCTGTCGAACCAAAAGGCATGCATAGGAAATACACATGTCACCGAACATGAAACTACACAACGGAGGTCTCCTGAGGCACCGGAACAGTCAACCATGTGCCCAGGTCTCGATGGACGAGAAGATATGCAATGTACCCCATACACACCCAGACTCTGCGATGACACACTTGCACTTCTGACTAGCCAGGCTAGGCAAGTTTAGGCCTCCTGAGACATCAGGACATGTCACTGAACGTCTAGGTCTCAGCCACATGCAAGCTATACACATCTAGTAGAAGTCAACAATGGCTCAACCAATGAGTGCTGGGTCTTTCGACGCATTGGCATATAACACCAAGTGCCCGGGTTTCAGCCATCGAGGTTGAACAAGCAGTGTCGCAAACACACAGAATCAGCGTTCAATTTGCACAACACACTTTCCGAGTCTCCGAAGCACTACTAGTACCAACGGTCTCCTTCTCAGACTGGTACAATCCACTGGGCGCATGGGTCTTGACCCATCGCAAAAAGTCTTCTAGCTCCAGAAAAAATAACTAGGCCACCGCAACGCATCTGTCGCATTTCACCGGCACTGTCCTAGGTGCTGGAGAGGTCTGAGGACACCCTGGAGGCCCGACCTGTCATCATGCTCTCCTCTACCCTATACCACCAACATGGGGTGTATGGGTAATCCATCTCTGTCGTTCGTGACGGATGGAAGCCATGTAAACCATTACTCCCCCTGGCTGACATAGTCGTCAACGCAACAACAAGTGACCAAAGACATGGGATGATGACTCGTGCAAAACCACGAAAAGCACCAATCAATCACAAAAAAACACCGACTCCTCCTCCAAGCACAGCGGGCAAGCCCTCTTGGTTTTCACGCATCCCTCATGGTGCTCTTTCATGTCCTCCCGGCTAGTGTACATCGACGTGCACATGATTGACGGCAAGACGTGACGCTGCTAGAGTGTCGTCCGGTGGAGCCGACGCAAGCTGAGCCCAACACGCATTTCACTGGTGCCTCCTCCCTCCAACATGCTCAGCTCCATCGGCAGACCTCCTCGACAGTTGTGCCGCCGGCAGTCACTGGCACTCCACATGTTGTCTGCACGCGTCCAGTGCTGGGTCTGACCGCAATGTTGCATCTGTAGTGCATCGCACCGTTGAGGTTCCACGTTTCATTGTAGTCGGGCACTGTTAGGACCGGGGACTAGCGTAGACACCGCCTGGGTTCAGGTGGCTATAACTCATTACTGTTACTTTTCTTGGTGATTCTGACCACACAACTGCGCAGCGTGCGTATTATGGCATGGTCCGGTTTTCAAGCAAAACGGACGACGCCGGAGTTTTGGGCTGTTGGCTGTCTTGCGTGACTCACCGAGAAAACCCTGCCTGCCAGAAAATAGGTCTTTTTCCTGATGGCTTAGAAACTAAGAAACAAGCTCCACAGAGCTGGGGGGGAGCTAGAACTTAGAGGGGTCTCCCATTTTTGCTCATTCTCACTTCCTAATCAGTCATTTCCAGTTTTCAGCTGTTGTCTAGTGCTAACTCTGGCACGTGCATTTCTCAGTAATAACACCAGAGCTCTCAGACTTAGACTATGATGCAACAGACTGAGTGGGGCAATCTAAACAACATGCGTGGGATCCCGCAAGCTGCATGAATAATGCTGCTGGCCCAACCTGCTGCATTAGGATTTCAAGGTGGAGGGGACGAATGGAGAAGCGGACAAGCAGGCTACGTGCCACAAGTTGCCACAGGCAGTGGCATGCAAGACCACGCGGCCGAAAGGACACAAAGACATGATGACAACACCTCGCGAGTACAGTATATCCATGCTCATGTGGTCAAGGGCAGTGAGGGATAGGAGGCTAAACTCAAGACGGAGGACAAAGAGGACATAAGTCACGAAGACATCCCCACAGGGGACTCGAAAACGAACAACATTGACGTCGCGAATGGGTAAAACCTCACCAGAGCCAATCCGAACCACAGAGACATCGATAACAAGGCCAAGGACATTGAAGGCCTTGCGCGAGGCCGTCATGTGATACGTGGCACCAGAGTTGATGATCCAGGTCTCCGCCGGATCCTGGACCTGTGTAGCCAGGTCGCTAACAGTTACATGGCAGTGGGCAAGGGACGTGGACGCCATGGACGGGGGTGCGAACCGGGACTGCCAATCATCCAGCCATGCAACATCATCACGAAGAGTTGTAGGTGGGGAGGGCACAACAGAGAACGGAACAGACAAAGGTGCAGGGCACAGCCGCAGTTTAGACTCTGTCATGCATGGCAAGGCATGGTGACCAACGACAACGAACCTCGCATTTCCCTAGGCAAGAGGACGAGTCAGTCCAAGCTGGAGTGCGATGAATTGCTCTAGCTAACGCTCATAGGTGGAGGGCTTGAAGGAGTAGACCGGCTGTGGCGTGATGGCACCGGAGTCCAGGAAGGAGGAGGGAGGCGCCGGTGACGGAAGAGCAGGCACGAACGGCTGTGGATGATGTGGCACTGGAGCTGTCAAAGCGGGCGGTGCAGATACAGTAGGAGCACCGACAATCACGACAACGGTGGCGAGGTGGCGCCCACGCTAATGACGCATGGTGGCGATGACACACGCCTTGTCTGTCGAGAGCGGGTACGTGTACCACACGTGTCCTGGCTAGGCACAGTTGTGGCTGACTAAGCTACCGCCATTGGCGGTAGCTTAGTCACCTCTACTGCCGTAGTTGTCGCCTCATTCTGTTGCACGAAAGTCTAACTGTGAGAGCTCTGGTGTTGTTACTCAGAAACGTGTGCGCTGGAGTAAGCGCCCGACAACAGCTGAAAACTGGAAATGAGTGATAAGGAAGTGAGAATGAGCAACAATGGGGGACCCCTCTAAGTTCTAGCTCCCCCCTAGCTCTGTAGAGCTTGTTACTCACTTTCTAAGCCAATCAAGAAAAAGACCCATTTTCTGGCAGGCACGGTTTTCTCGGTGAGCTCTGCCAGACAGCCGACAGGGTGTCATCCGTTTTGCCTGAAAATTGGACCTTGCCATAATACGCACGCTGCAAACGCATTACTGCGGTCAGAATCACCCAAAAGATAGCAGCAACAAGTTACAGCCGCCTGAATCCAGGCGGCGTCTACGCTAGTCCCCGGTCCCAATAGTGCCCGAATAGTATGAAACATGGACCCACAGCATAGCGTGGCGCTATAGATGCAACGGTGCAGCTAGACCCAGTACTGGACACATGCAAACAGCACATGCAACGCCAGTGACTGCCTGCGGCACAACAACCGAGGAGGTCTGCCGATAGAGCTGAGCACGTTGGAGGGAAGAAGCTCCAGCCAAACTCGTGTATGGCTCAGCGTGCGTCTCCTCCACCAAACGACACTCCAACAGCATCGCGTCTCGCCCTCAATCATCTGCACGCCGATGTACACAAGCCAAGAGGACACAACAAAGCACAATGAGAGATGTATTAAAACCAACAAGACCGCTATCCTCGGGAGCACAATGAAGGTCACAAGGTCTCCTCGTGACATTGTTACAACCCATCAAGTGTATACGTCTCGACCATACAAGGAGTCTCACACATGCACACACGCTATGACAAAACACATCATGCACAGGTCATAAAGCGAGAGGGTCTTCTCATGGCACTGGTACCTCCTACCAGGTGTTTGGGTCTTGACCAATTGTATACTATGATCCACATGCAATCACATGCATATGGTATGTGTAGGCACCCTACATGAGTCACACGCCGGCTACTGTAGCACACTCGAGGCAGAGATAAGACCCCTCGTCATGCATCTCTCGCAATGTCGTAAGAGGTCGAAGTCCACACGGTACTCCACCTCAGCAGAGGAACCTAAGTTTGATGTACTCAACTAGGTGTTGGTGTGGTACTGGCCAGAATTGATGCCAAAACTACGGCTCACTTCAGCAAGCGCTGACATGGATGAATCTTCCCTATCAGCAATCATGGGAAAGAAAACATGTCATCACAGCACCATGAAGAAACTTCTCCCCTATCATGCACGAGTCTGTAGCCATCTAAAGAATAAAGCTCTGACTACCATCATAATCGCCGTCTCTACCCTTCACGGAGCATGCTAATGCTTCTGAGACGGCCTAAAGTCCCAACCCCTGGTATCTCCTCTCTTCATTGTATAATGGCACATAAGGGTATGCTGGATGGCAGGGAGTGAATGAGCACTATCCACAGCCATGGATGAAGTGGCAGAGCTTGCCTCCGAGGTGGGATGGAGCACCTTAAAGCACAAGGGTACAACGCCACAAGGGGAGGACGGATGGCACACGTGGACAAAGATGAAGATAGAGTTTTTGAGATAGGTGGAGGAAGATCCATGATGGAAACATGTGTAGAAAGAGGAGCGATGATGGAGTCGTCGGGAATGAGGATGGCAGAAACTGAAGGCATACTCACCTCTCCTGTGATAGTGTCTCCATCGGGCGTTGTAGCCGGAGCTGGTACAGTCCTTCCCTAGGACGGGTGTTCGAAATCCTGATAGTGGAAAGCTCATGCCGATACTAGTGCTGCTCCCCTGCGTTGACAATCGCTCCCGCACTGCCATCACCTCCCGCTATGGCATCTCTAAACGCACCTGTAAGTTAGCGTAAGCTGCCTAGGACATGCGGATGTGGCCCATATCTGCCTCGTGTAGGACCAACTCTGCATCATTAGAAATTACACAGGCAGATTGCAAAACTAGCGAGTACAACTCCATCTACATCTCTCCTACTGAAGAAGATGGAGCAAGTGCTCCTGCATCCTCCTGGGGGTTTACCAAACTCGCAATATGCTTAGATGCTAGAAAATTGGATGCAACTCAAGGTTTCACATCCCGACCATAGCTTGCATCTGTCAGACCAGGATGGATGAGCGGTCTCGTGCCAAGAGAAAAGGAGAAGGTAGATTCGTAAGAGTTTGAGGAGCATGTGGAAATGTCGTTTGTACGGATATTGCCGCTCTCATCGTCGATGTGATCAGCAGGGCAACCAATGGATGAACACACGAGGGTAGACTTGAGCTCCTACTGACAAGGTGACTCAATTCACGTGGTCTGATCTGTAGCATTGTCCTACGCTGTTGGCGTAGTGAATACAGCCATGGAGGACTGTGGCTCGACAACCACTCCAAAGCTAGTCAAGGCAATGAGCAAGCGCAGCTGGCGCTCACGCATCTTCTTGGTGAGAAGACTGGTTGTTGTCACCCGATGATGGAGTGAGGATCATCACCTGATTGCGCCATGTGTGACGCTGCCCCTTCTTGTGTACGGGAACCCGCAAAATCAAAGAACATGGATGACCCCAGATGCTGAAGCATGCCCTCGAGTAGTGCTAATAACAAGGTTGGGCCCGCAGGATCTTCTACAATACATATCCTAGTGATCTCCCTCAATAACGATGCTTTCAAGAATACTGCCAAGTATGAAATACCAATTGATCCACTCTGCTCCTACATTGCGACTACTGCCAGGGTGGTGTGAGCCCGCTACACCAACTCCCCGGAAGTCCGTAAGAGACATCCCGAGCCGTACGGGACTCCTCCGCCAATGGTCGAAGCCACGAGTGGCACCGTCCAAGGACTCGGGGCCTGCAACGCTCTTGACACAATCTGCTCCTGCTCAACATTTGGCTCCTACCCCGTTTTGGAAGTCGACCTCAATGATACGCATGCCTCCGACATTACGACTGCTGCCGAACTGGTGTGAGCCTGCTCCACCGACTCCCCTGGATGTCCACAAGAGGCATCCCAGGAAATACTGGACTCCTCTGCCACCACCAGGCCGCCATCGGTTCGAGCTGCAAGTGGCACCATCCAAGGACTCAGGGCTTGCAACGCTTCTGATACAACCTGCTACTACAGAATATCCGACTCCTGCCCCGGCGTGGAAGTCAAACTTGATGACAAGCATGTTTCCACCATCAATTATGTATCTGGACCCGACTCCACGTCATGTGTCAACACCATAACACCCACGTCTACATGAGGTTACTCTGCGATGCTGCTCTCCGGTGAACATGTTAACCTTGTCAATATCGATGCAGCAGGCTATCCCTACCAGCCACTCTGTCCCTCGACATGATGAGCAACGATAGCCTTGGGAGAAAACAATATGTCTGAGCTCAGTCACGCACGACGAGTCGTGCGGCGACAAAGATGCCACGCTCAAAACAGACCACCAATAGATGAATCATCCAGTCGGGGTGTGGCGACAGAGTGAAGGATCGAAAGTACGATAGCCTCTTGGTATGGATGAGAGGGTGAAGCAATGAAGGATCATAGGGAGAAGGGGAAGGGAAAGGTGCAGAAGAAGGCAAGAAATCCGTCGATGGACTGGTGGAAGGAGTACGCTCAGTTGCCACAAGGTTACACAGCTGTTGTGTCATCCACTTTAGGTCCTAGATCTCGGCGGGCATGATCGCCAGAGGTCTAGTGAGTGGACCCGATCATTGTGGCAGATCGTCATCCTATGGAGGATATGAACTCTCACAGGACCGAAGCCAAGGCGGATACCAGCCTTGAGGGTGCATCCAGTATCGACGCCAACGGTGACGTTCATCACCACAATAGTAGCAGGCAAATGTACAAGACGCCTGCTACCTTTCGACAAACTCATCTCGAACGCCTGACAATGGGGGGGTAAGGAGAACATGTACTCCCAAAAGGAAAGCACTAAGCCTCAGGAGGCTACAACACTGTCGGACACAGGCATTCTGATGGGACGTAGTGCCAAGGTGAACAATCTCAACCAGACCGAACGAGCTGCAATGCCACAACACGACTGGAGAAGTGTGAGAGTGGGTGCTCTCTTGAGATTAGGCTTTAGTGTGTGGAGAGCACAGTCGCAGCGGCAAGTTAGACTTGGAGAAGTCTGGAAGCTAGAGCTGGAATATACAGGTTCATTGCAATGAAAAGAGTACAAGGTATTTCTACCATTCGGCTGACTGGCCTAGGCCTCAGCCTACTACTTTTCTAGCTTGCTAAAACAAGCTACTTGCACCTGTACTAGGTGCCCTCCTTGCACCTGAACTCGGTGCCCTACTTGCACCTAGTGCCTTGTGCGAGAAGTCTTCGACCATCGATCGTCGAGATCGACGGTCATTCTTCTCTCTCGGCGAGCCGCCGCGTTGGTCTCGTATGGCTCCCGGCGGTGGATGCGGTCGCCCTATTCTACATGCCACTAGAGAACTACAACCATCGCACGGTCGCAGTCATCTGTTTTACTACAGTCGTTGGCCGTGTCCGTCGTCAGAGGTCCGCTGCCGAGACTGCCCATTGGCGGGTAGCATCGTCGTTATGCTACTCACCAAGAGGGTGCAAGCCACCCTCGCGTGGCGTGTTCGGAACGCCACGTGGAGGTGCAAGCGAAACATGCCCCTAGCATGTGGGGCACGCTCGCTTGCTCGCTCGCTCGTCCTCCTCGCCCCTGGCTGCCACGGTCAAGCGGAGGCGAGCACGACCGCGAGCTGAATTTTTGGAAAAGCGAGAAATTGCTCGCATGCCCCTGAAAATGCGGACGAGCCCCCAGCATGCCACAAAAATATGACACCTCGTTACATTCAAACCTCCCCTCCCCGTCAGAGGCGCGACGTCCCGTCGTGCCTGCTCCTGAAGAACAGTGTTGGTACCCCCGACATGGAAGTCAGCCTCTGGCTCCCAAGAGTTGTGCTCCACCAGGTACCCCTTCCACTACACCAGAAAATCATGCCGTCATCCCCTCTGGCAGTCTGCCATAATCTTCTCCACCTCAAACTCCTCACTTCCTTCAACCTGACAGTAGGAGGTGGAGCTGTCCTACAATCGTGGAAAAAGGTCTTGGGGTCGCGATAGGCACAAAGCAGGGAGATGTGGAACACCGGATGGATGGTGTAGTGAGCTGGCAGCTCCAGTTTTTATAATACAACCGACCGCTTCATCCAGAATGCGCAATAGACCCATCCATCACGGCTTCAGCTTCGGACTCCCAACTCCCATCAGCAGCAGGTTAGCATAGTTCAGCATTGTCAGGAATTCTTTCCTGGCTGTGCCCTAGGAGGAGTGGGGGCACCGACGAGGATGCCTGGCCTTCTGTGGAGAACGCTGACGCTACTTCAGTTGCCAATGCAAACCAAGGTGAAAGAGTGTGGAGTCCAAGGATCACAGTCAAGAATGGGCAGAAAAGAGCCGCAAGCAGTTGCACTCAATCGAAGTGGGAATTGTTGTTTTTTTCAGTGAGCTTACATCAGATTCTTATAGCCTATGATCAGAGCTTTCCAACGCATCCAAGCACGCCCAAAACGGAGCAGTATAGCCCCTGCTATGGCCGTCGAAGTAACCCATGGTGGAGCCGCCCACGATGCCCACGAACGGGAGTGACGGAAGGTGCTTCGACGGTGGCTTGTCGAAGCGCCCTTCCTGGCATTCCAACGTGGGGGGAAGTTCGCCCTGGTCTAGGAGACCATCTACATCCCTTCCTTCATGGCCATGGTGCCTTTGGAGCCCGTTGGACCTGAACTCGGACCACCACGGTGGAATTATCCCGTCATCCATGACGGAGACCCAGATTCCACACGCCGACCACCCGACCTTCGGGCGGGGCTATCTCTCTGAATACTCACTCAAATCGAGCGATTCAAAGCTCGATCTTGCATGAGAAATTCCAAGGAATTCAAATCTGCAATCAGATTTGATGTTCGACCACTCCCCAGTGGTCGAACCAGGAAAACCATCCACGGCAGCCATGGCAAGGGGCACAATTTNCCTAGCTCCCCGCTGTCGACACTTGCGCCCCCGTGCGGGACTTGGCAGAGCCCCCGTGGCCTGCCTTGTGTCCTCCATTGTGTTGGTGTTGGTGCTTGCCGCGACGGTTGGTCGCCTCCCCGAGACGACCTGGGAGCCCTTGCCTTCTTGCAAGTCTGCTCCCCTTCACGTGGGAGACCCGCACCTCTTGCGGCATCCTCCCCCATGTGCGGAGACCTCGGACCTTCCTTTATGTCCTCCATCGCCTCCGTTTGTGCTTGTGGTGCCTTTGATTTATCAACACCTTCAACACCTTGTGAGCTTGGCCCAGCGTGCTGCACACCTCCCCCTCCTTCTTGCAGTGCCTCCATGCTGCTCTTGGTCCTTGCCGGCGCCGCCTCTGTGCGTGTCGCATTGCCCAAGCTGCTGCCGCCTGCACCGCCGGCACTGGCTTGCACTTGATTGCAACCAGTCTCGCGGGATCCACAATGCTGCAGCTGCGACTGCTCCTCTGGCCGTCGACTACGCTGCTGCCACCGCCTCGCCGCACGTCCCCGACGCGCATGCCTCCCCCTCATGGAGAGGTCTTCTGGTGCTGATCCCTTGGTCTGAGTTCCCGTGTTGCACTCCTCATGCACCTGCCCTTCCTCTTTTGGAGAATGTGGAGAAGCGGAGGTCTCACTCCCTTCTCCCACATCGTGCATGTTGCATACATCATCCGCCTGTTTTGCAGAATTCAGAGATGCCGACACACCTGCCGCACCCTCTCTTACATGCTCCTTGAGTGCTCGCCCTCCTCCTTGAGGACTTGGAACTGACGACACCTTGACCACACCCTGCGACATGGTCCTCCGCTCAGCCACCATCGCCCCCTTATGGGACTCGGCAGCACCCTCCTGGCCTGCCTTGTAGCCGCGGTCCACCGTCGTTGCCGCTCGGAGCGCGTTTTGATCCTTCGGAGAGCTCAGCCACGTGCCTTTGCTCTCCCCCTGTTGCGCAGCTCTCCGGACCTCGTCCACCCACTTTTGATGTGGTGCACCTACTACCAGGCCTCCTGCCGTGTGGTGCTCTTGGTCCCGGTCTGCTGCTGCAATGAGCCCCTCAGGCTCAACTTGAGGACCAGCCCTCATGGCGTCCTCCTTCTGCTGTGTGGTCCTCCGTGCCGCCACCGGCGCCTCCTCTTGAGACTTGGCGACTCCTTTATCAGCCGCCTCGTGGTCACGGTTCACCACCTCTGCAGCCCGGAGCCTTTTATCCTCCGGTTGAGAGCGCGGCGTCATGCCGCCACTCTCCTCCTCCTCAAGCCCTGAGGTGGAGCCTTGTACACGCGACACGTCGGCACCCGGTCGTGGCACTTGAGCTCTCGGGTTTTGGCCATCTTGTCGGTGCAGTAGCTCCCCTTTAGCCGAGGCGCGGAGCCCCTCAGACTCCACTTGAGGACGCACCTTCATGCCGCCCTCCTTCTGCTGCATGGTCCTCCAAGCCGCCACCATCGCTCCCCCATGGAACTCGGCAGCACCTTCATGGCCTGCCTTGTGACGCCGGTTCACCACTCCTGCAGCATTGGGCCCTTTATGCCCGTTAGGAGAGCCTGGCCGTTTGCCATCAATGCTCTCCCTTGGCTCGTCTGGTACCTGGACACCCTCCTTCACCTCGCCATGAGGCTTTGCACCCATCACACGGCATCTTGTCGCATGGCGTGCCTTGTGGTCCAGGTCCTCCGATCCAGCCCGGACGGTCTCCTTTACACCGCCCACTACGCCCTCAGGTCTCCCCTTCTTGGACACAGTTGCAAACGCTTCCTTACTCCGACGGCTGCCCATGCCAGAGTCACGGCTGCTCCTTGTGAGGACGTCGGCACGTACCAGGTACACACTTCCTTCATGCGCACCATGTGCCAGGACACGTCCGCTGCCCTCCTCTTTTATGAGGCAGCCCTTCCTTGTGAAGGTCACTTCGAGTCCCTCCTTGATGAGGCGACTCACGGACAGCACCCCTGTCACCAAGTCAGGCACTTGGAGCTTCCTCTCCTTGGTGCCTCTCTTCTTGGCCGACTCCTCCACCATTGTTTTGCCTCCTTGGAGCACATCACCTCCGTTGTGATGAGCGGCAGCATCTCCATTTTGATGCTCCACCTTGAGCTCCCTCTTGGAGGTTGTGGACGTTGCACACCCATGGCATGCCATGTGGTCCCCGACCGCATCAGCCCTCGCAGCTTGAGGCTGATCGTTGCTACACGGCGTGTCAACGACTGCTTCGGCCTGCCGCCCTCTCTCGACGCGCTTGTCGGGGTCCACGGCTTCCGTTGTACACGTCGCTTTCCAGTGGCTCCTCTGGCCACAGTTGTAGCAGGCCCCTTTTTGGGACCTGTTGGAGCCTCCTTGCTCCAAACACGCCTGCCGCTCGCCTGCCTCGGGTTCCGCCATCTCAGCCCCCTTCATGGAGCGTACGGAGTCAGCGACTGCCACATTGGTCTGCTGCCCTTCTGCCACCTTTGTGGCCAGATCCGCAACTCCCGATGTGCAGGCCCGTCTCCAGTGGCCCTCTTGGCCACAGTGATGGCACTCACCCTTCTTGGCACGGCGTGGACGCGTCCCTTCCTCCCTGTGATCTCCCTCTCCTTCATGAGAGCGGATGACCAGGGCTGGTGCTGCGGACGCCATCCCTTGCTCTGCCCCAGTGGATTCAGTCCACCGGTCGCTGGCCACTTGCGTTGCCTCTTCCCTCGCCGAGTCACGTTGCTGAAGAGGAGGCGGGCCGTGTGCGATGCAGAGCTTCTCCCAAGCCTTCGATGCCCATGTGCATCCTTGGATTTGTGCGCGCTGTGCCGGACACAACGCCGACGCGATCAGAGCAAGCACCTCTTTGTTGCGCTTCTCGAACGCCTCCACCTCCTCGGCCGTCGCGGACGCCGCAGGAGACTCCTCTTCACCGTTGACCAGCGCAAGCAGTCCCTTGAAGTTCAGGAAGATCTCAACCTGCCACTTCCACAAGGGAAAGTCCCTCCCATCAAACTTGAGGGGGACGTCACAACTGCTCTCTTGCTCGGTCGTGGTTGCCATTGCTTGTAGCGGTAGCGTGCACTTAGAAGACGCGGGTCCTCCTAGGGAA
>SZWC01014680.1:22854-35353 GCA_023375785.1 Penium margaritaceum
GCCCTGGTCTAGGAGACCATCTACATCCCTTCCTTCATGGCCATGGTGCCTTTGGAGCCCGTTGGACCTGAACTCGGACCACCACGGTGGAATTATCCCGTCATCCATGACGGAGACCCAGATTCCACACGCCGACCACCCGACCTTCGGGCTGGGCTATCTCTCTGAATACTCACTCAAATCGAGCGATTCAAAGCTCGATCTTGCATGGGAAATTCCAAGGAATCCAAATCTGCAATCAGATTTGATGTTCGACCACTCCCCAGTGGTCGAACTAGGAAAACCATCCACGGCAGCCATGGCAAGGGGCACAATTTTCTAACAAGCATCACCTGATCTCCCATTTTGAACTCCTCCGCAGAGCGATGCTTATCAGCCTACCGCTTCAGCTGCTTCTGTGACTTCAACAACCGTTGCCGCACAACGTCCCAAGTGGTGGCAAACCCGTCAGCAATCAGCTGCAGACCCGGAAGAGATGTTGTCGTAGCAAGGACGGCTGGGCTAAGTGGCTGGTGGCCATAAACCACCTCAAACGGTTACTTTCCTGTTGATGCTGACACGGCTGAGCTGTAGGCAAACTCTGCCACTCGGAGCTTCTCCTCCCAACCGTCTCCATCCTGTGGGACCATGCTCCGTAACACTTGCTCCAAAGTCCGGTTCGTACGCTATGTCTGACGATCGCTCTGTGGGTGATATACCGTGGTCAGTTGCACCCGCATGTCCAGATTCTGTATGAGATCTCTCAAGAATCGTGAAGTGAAGCGTGGATCGCAATCAGAGACAACCGACTGGGATACTCCATGCAGCTTGATGACATGACTGAGGAGGCGTTGAGCTGTCCCGGTAGCTGTGATGCTCTCAGGACATGCGACGAAGTGTGACATCTTCGAGAACCGGTCCACCACCACCAACACCGTGTTGTCGCCTTGTTGCGTCCAAGGCAACCCACCGATGAAGTCAAGCGAGATGTCTGTCCATGGCCTCTCTGGTACAGGCAATGGTTGCAGTTCCACAGGTGGCTTGGTCCTCCGCACCTTGATGCGTTGGCACACATCGCAGTTGCTCACAAACCTCTTGCAATCACCAGTTACCATTGATGACCACCAGTATTGGCATGCCAGAGCTTTGAGCGTCTTGTTAAAGCCGAAGTGACCCGAGTAGTGAGTGTCATGCGCCTCCTCCAGCAACAACTACTTCAACGGCGCATAGTCCAGCACGACAATCCTCCGCTCCTACCCCCTTTGCCAATATCCTCCATCCCACGTGGCGTCTGTCAGCGCACCACCCGTGAACTCACTGTCCACGCCATAGCCGTGCTTGAACAGGCTATGCATGACTAGAGATCCCATCAGTACTGAGATGGAATTTAGGCTCAAGTCCGACTTTTGCGACAGAGAATCTGCCGGGTTCACCTTCTTGGACTTGTATTGGATCTAGTAGTCAAAACTCCCTTCCAAGAACTCCATCCATTAAGTCTGACGGCGACTGAGGTTTGGCTGCGTCTTCAGGAACTTCAGGGCGTAGTGATTTGTGAGTACCACGTAGCGTCGCGACTCGAGGTAGCACCTCAAGTGCTTGAACGCATGGATCACCACCAACATCTCCTTCTCATGGATTGCGTAGTTCAGCTCTGCCCCTCGCAACTTACGAGACGCGTACGCAATTGAATGCGGCCCCTTTCCGTGATCCTGCATCAGCACCGCCCCAACGGCATAGTCATTGGCGTCCGTCGCCATGACGTACTCCTTGGATGGATCCGGATACACCAGAACCGGAGCATCACACATCGCAGCCTTGAGCTCCTCGAAGCTCTTCTCCTCCTTCACTTCCCGTTCCCACTGGTGATCCTTCCATAGCAGCTCGGTTAGTAGCGCACCCTTTTCTGCGTACCCCCGGATGAATTTCCGGTAGTAGTTGACAAACCGCAGGAAAACGTGGATGTCACGCACGCACTTTGGTGTCTGCCACTGCTTCACTGCTTCCACCTTCTTTGGGTCCATCCGGAGACCCTTGCCGCTCACGATGTGCCCAAGGAACTCCACCTCCTTTCTCTCAAACTCTCACTTGGAGAGTTTTGCAAACAAATTCTCTCTCCACAGAATTTTCAACACCTACCAAAGATGTTGCTGATGTTGTTTTAGAGTTTGGGAGTAGATGAGGATGTCGTCGAGGAACACCACCACGAACTGGTCCAAGTGAGGCTGGAAGATCCTATTGATGAGGCTCTTGAACGTTGCAGGAGCGTTGTTCAACCCGAACGGTATCACGAGGTACTCAAAATGGTACCGTGCACAAAACGTCTTCTTCTCCACATTCTGCTCCGCATTCCGGATCTGACGATATCCCAAGCGTAAGTCAATCTTGCTAAAGTACTACGCTCCCCTCAACTAGTCAAATAGCTCCTCGACCCTTGGCAGCGGGTACCGGTTCTTGATCGTTATATTGTTCAGTGCGTGATAATCCATGCACATCCGCAGCTCCCCTATCTTCTTCTTCACAAAGAGGACCGGTGCAGCGTAGGGTGACACCGACGGTCAGAAGAGCCCGTGCTACGTCAGCTCCTCCAACTGCTTCTTCAGCTCACACAGCTCATTATCACTCATGCAATAAGCAACCCGCACCATTGGAGTTGCTCCCGGAACCAGATCAATTTTGTGGTTGATGTCTCACTTCGGTGCTAAACCCTTTGGCAGCTCAGCGAGAAAAACATCATTCTAGCTGTCTAACACTCCCTTGACGCCTTCCGACAGCTCTGTCGCTGGTGCTTTCTGCTGCTCTCTCTCTCTCTCTTGTTGCTTTGCCTCCACTGCCAACACTTCCACCTCTTGAGTTGCTTCCATCTGCAGCATCCACACTAGGTAGACTTGGTCCCCCATGCGCTGACAGCGCTTTAGCTGCACGTAACACAATTGCGACACCTTGCCTGCCTTGGAGTCCTTCTCCTCTACCCACAATGGCAAAACGATTTGCTCCGCGCATTTCTTCACTTTCACCTGGCTCCGCATCCAATCCACTGCAAGATTCCACCAGTGCAGCCGGTCACGCCCCAAAATGGCATTGTAGATGTCCATCGGGTACGTGCGAAAGTTCATCTTGCACGACAGCTTGCCCATTCGGATTCCCACAGGCTTCAGAGGCATTTTGCACTCCAGCTCCCCTTGCACCAACTTGGCCATAGTTGGCTTTCCGGGTAGCCGTGCAAGCCCTAACCTCTTTGCAAGCTCATCGCTGAAGAATGAGTGCAACGCCTTGCAATCCAGCAATGTTTTACTCTGCCAGCAAGTCTGGTGTCCCTCGCCGTTTGCAGAACCAGCGGATAAATTTTCGGATTTTAGGAGGATTCTCGGAACGCTCCTGCTTTCTTCGCTCCGCAGCAAAACACTCGGCAGCTCCCTAGTTGTCAAAGGACTTTCGGGACTGGTTTTTGCTGATGCGGACAAAACTTTCCTAGCAATTGGCCGCCCGCCACTCACTGCTGGTTGCCATTTCCCAGCTGCTTCTTCTTGTAGTCTTTCTTGTGATGCCCCGGCTTCCCGCATATCCAACAGTTCCCACCACGCGGTTTGCTCTGTTGCTGGCCTCCTTACACTGTGTCGATTTCCATGGGATCAGTTTGTTGGTACTGTGTTTGACGCTGAAAATTTTCTAGCTTCTCACAGAAACCCCCACGATGATAGTGCAGCGAGTCAACGTGCTCAGTAGTGGCCACCATCGCCTGGAACTCTGTGATTCTATTGAGTGCCAACATACGCTGAATTTTCCCCTTCAAGTCGTCATGGTACTTGTCTGCCATCTCCGGCTCGCTCATGTCATCAATCTCCGAGCACAACGCCAAGAAACGGCGTGTGTACTCCTACACTGAGCCGATCTGCTTCAACTGCTTCAGCTTGTTGTGTGCGACCATGCAGGCATTTACGAGATCAAACCGATCTCTGATGGCTTGCTCAAACTGCTCCCACGTCGTCGGCACGCAAGCTTCGGCTTGTCCCGCGCCTGGCTGCCACAACACGGCATGTTGCACAGCTGCGTTCCCACCTCCACCTCGAGTGGCCAGCATATTTACCTACCTCCACCACTCCAATGCTGCTCCACGTAGCAGTGTCATTGCGAATGACACACGCAAAGCATCGTCCTCTGGAGGGTGACCCAGAGCCCCAAAGTAGCTGTTCATCGCGAACAACCAGGTCCATATGCTCGCATCCTTGACTGAGGGATTGAACGATTTCGGAGCCTTTGGCTTTGGTTTTGGTGGACTCCATGGCAGGGCCGACCGAACCTGTCCAGCGTCACTCCCGTCCCGCAAGTCAGCCATCTGCCGATTAAGCCGCTCATTCTCTAGCTTGAGGGCTCCAAGCTGTTCTACGACCTGCTACAAGGCCTGCTCCATTGCTCTTGATGAATTTTAGCCGTTGGAGATCCTTTGAAAAAAATTGGCAGCGTTTCGACACAAATCAAAAAAATTCCGGCAGCAATTCGGCAGTCCGGGATGACAAACTGACATTTGCGAAGTGCGTAGGAGTCACCTGTCGTCTCCCGCGCACACAGGGTAGGCCCTGTGGATGCTGTAGAATGTAGACAAAAATTTGGAGGTTGGCTCGTGCGTTGGCTTCGAAGTCTGGTCCCGTAATCTCCCTCTCGATCAGCCTTGACGTTGTCCGGCGTAGTCCGTGCCTTCACTCCTTGAAGTTTTGCGAGGTTCGGCAGTGCTTCCGCCCAACGTGTGGCTCTGGCTCTGATACCAGATGTGAGAGTGGGTGCTCTCTGGAGATTAGGCTTTAGGGTGTGGAGAGCACAGTCGCTGCGAAAAGTTAGCCTTGGAGAAGTCTAGAAGCCAGAGCTGGAAAATACAGGTTAATTACAATGAACATAGTACAAGGTATTCATACCGTTCGGCTGACTGGCCTAGGCCTCAGCCTACTTGTTGTCTAGCATACTAAAACAAACTACTTGCACATGTACTAGGTGCCCTAATTGCACCTGAACTCGGTGCCCTAATTGCACCTTGTGCCTTGTGCGAGAAGTCCCCAGCCATCGATCGTCGAGATCGACGGTCATTCTTCTCTCTCGGCGAGCCGCCACGTTGGTCTCGTACAGCTCTCGGCGGTGGGTGCGATCGCCCTGTTGTACACGCCACCGGAGAACTGCGACCGCCACACGGTCGCAATCAATGGTTTTACTACAGCAGTTGACCGCGTCCGTCACCGGAGGTCCGCCGCCGAGACTGCCCCTCGGCAGGTAGCGTTGTCGTTACATTACTCGCCGAGAGGGTGCAGGCCACCCTCGCGTTGCGTGTTCGGAACGCCATACGGAGGTGCGAGCAGAATACGCCCCTGGCGTGCGGGGCATGCTCGCTTCCTCGCTCGCTCGTCCTCCTCGCCCCTGGCTGCCACGGTCGAGCAGAGGCGAGTACATCCGCGAGCTGAATTTCCGGAAAAGTGAGAAATTGCTCGCATGCCCTTGAAAACGCGGACGGGCCCCAAGCATGCCGGAAAAATGGGGTACCTCCTTACAAGAAGCGTGAGGCAAACCGGCTATTGCTGATTCTAGTGATTGTATAATGACAAGAGGTGGGCGATTGTAGTTTGAGCTGCTACTCCGTTGATGATGGGAGAAGTTGTTTCCCAATTTGCCTCTCTACTTGATTGAAGGTGGCATGGTGTGTATTCACTTATCTGTTTTTTCTTCTTTGTTTCCCGATCAACATACTTTCTTTCCTCTACTCCGGTCACCACTAGCTCTTGTATACGTCTACTCCTCCTTTTCTTTATTTCCCTTGGAGAAGAGGGGGAGCCGGACATTGGGGGAGGTTGAAAAAAAAAAGGAAAGTGCGGGGGGTTTAGGTCCCCCCTTCGCGCAGAGCTCACGAGCGAGCAAGCGAGCGAGCGAGTAAGATGGGACTGAGGGATATAACAGAGTAGAGGGAGGGGGGTCTGTCCGCCCCTCTGCACCCTCCCCTCCGTTGGTCGATTGACAGGGCCAACAGTGCCCCTCCGAGGGGAACCCTCGGTGGGAGCTTATCGAGACCCCTTTGAGGGGGTACTCTGAGGGGGGGCTCTGTCGCGCCCTAAGGGGGCGTCCCTCCAATGGGCCCGATGATGGATCAGAGCAGGGGCTACGAGATCCTTTCGGTAGAAGCAACTGTTGCGGCGGCTGTAGCTGCTGCTGGTCTTGTTGTTGTCGTTGCTACTGCCGGTGCTCTACGCAACAGCTACTACTGTTGGTACTGTTCATACTACTACGTCTACTGTTGCTGTTGCTGTTACTACTCCTATTACTACTGCTACTGCCACTATAAAAGCTATTTTTTATGCCACCAATGCTACTGTTCCTTGCCGTAGTAGTTGCCATCGCTGCTATTCTTGTTGCTCTTATTGTTGTGTCTGCTGCAACTACTGCTACTACTACTATGACTACTGCTACTACTACTAATTCTACTAATGCTGCCGCCACAGTCGCTTCTACTTCTACTGTCACTGAAATTGCTTTTGCTTTGCACTGCTCACCACCCTTATGGCGTTCACGTGCCGTCACTTAGCGCTCCCTCACATTGTTGCCGACATGGTGCCACGTGGTGTGTTCTCTTTACGTTCCACCCATTGTGCTTCTGAGGCTTCTTCTATTTCTACCGCTCACACATCCCCTTGTGCTCTGATACCAAGATAGAATTCATTAGGGTATGCAGGCCCATGCAAAACTGCCTTGAGTTTTGGTTGTGAGGGGCAGACGGTGAAGGCCAAATCTGGCTAAGTCCAAAACGCATAAAGAACAAGGAGAGTACCATGAGCCCTACTGAGAGCTTGTGTATTGGGGACTGGCGGCTAGCCCACCAGGCCCCGTCATCCCCATCGTGCCAAAAGGCACGCACGGGGAATACACATATCACAAAACATGAAACCACACAACAAAGGTCTCCCAAGGCACTGGAATACTCAACCATGTGCCCGAGTCTCGGCCGACGAGAATATGTGCAATATTCCTCATACATACCCATACTCTATGGTGACACACTGGCAGTATGGGCTAGCCAAGCGGCAAGTTGAGGCCTCCCGAGACGTTGAGGGCCTAAACGAGGCTGAAGGAGTAGTGTCTGAAACACACAAAACTAGCATCCAGTAAGCACAACACACATTCCGAGTCTTTGATGCACCACTAGTACCATCGGTACTCCTCGTTGCACCAGTATAGTCCACCGGGTGCGTGGGTCTCCACCTACCAAGAAAATCCTCTCGGCTCCGAACAATCTAACCAGGTTGCTGGAACGCGTCGGTCGCGTTTTGCTGGCACTGTCGTATGTGCTGGAGAAGTCTTAAGAAACTCCGGAGGCCAGTCATGTCGTCACCCACTCCTCTACCCTATACCACCAACGTGGGGTTTATGGGTAATCCATCTTCGTTGCTTGTGACGAGCGGAAGCTGTTGGAAATTAAAATCCCAGAAAATGCACTATCGCCTTGTCTCAACAAATTGCATAGCTCAGCCTGTCCTGAACCACAGTGAAGTTGGACCACACTTCACGGTTCTCAGGTAAAATTGCCTCTTTGAGACATACACTTAGAAAATACACACTGAGAGTCAAGAGGGAACGGAGCTGAATCCAGAACTTCAAATCTCACTCAAAATGATCAACTACTGAGTACAAACAAAGCTAAGAAAGAATGACTGAAGTCCTACTCTAAGTACTAACATTTTGTCCTACTTCCTGTCCCTGATCCCTGCTTCCGGTCAACTAAAGATTATTCTTAGTCAGCTCTGCTGGCTGTTACTGCTGCCTCCGGGTCCACGATGAGTCTGTCTTCGGTCGCGCGTCAATGTGCGATCGCGCGATCCTCGTGCCTCCTCGCTCATCCCCTGTCCTCTGCCCTCTGCAGCCGACCGGAACGAGATCGAGAGCGAGGATCAATCGGTCCGATCAAGCTGCCACGTCAGCGGTCTTTGCTCCTCGACCTCGCTCTTCGCTCGACGCTCTTCTCCGGTCGGACCTGTGAGCCACCTTTGCGTGTAGTGAAAAAACCCTTGGACTGAGTACAACTTGTCCCCAAGTGTTTAGTATCGAGTTGCGGCCAGGCTAGGACAGGTGGGACACCCGATTGGGTCTGCCCATACTCCCTCACCAGTACCCGCTCCACCTAGGCAGAAGAATAGAAGTAAAGAAGGCAGAAGGTCAGGAGAGAATTAGGCCTCAACTTTCCTGGCCCTCTTACCATTTTTCCATTTTCTATTTTTATCCTCACTCACTTGACAACATAACATTTTGGATAACCTTTGGTTATCTAACAGAAGACACATAAACTAACATAAGATATGCTTGAAAGTGTGTGAACTGAATTCTAGAAGAACAAACTATAGGTGGTGGTGCTTGCTAGGGTGCATAATGTGACACACATGAGGCGAGTTCCACGTGCATGACCATGGAATGGAGCAAATAGACTTGGCCTTAGAAAAAAACCTAGCGATCACAAGTGAGAGGAAAGTAAAGGGGCAATGAGGTGAGAGCAGCTTGTTGCGACTTGACGTGGGGCCCGGACGTCCACCCACAGATCGAATCAAACTGATCGGCAAGCGAGCCGCCGACAGTTTCTCACACGCCGAAATAATCCAATCGTGTGGTCTTGAGGGACTGGCAACCTAGCATCACCTGTTGAACACATGCATGATAAAAAAGACTGTCAAGCACAAAAACCACTAGTTTATGTGGGTGCACGTATCCTGCCAAAATTTCTTCATATTAAGCTGATCAAAGCATTCAAGCTCTCAAGCACATTGAGAATGGACGCTGCGGGTGCCACTCTTGCATCCAACTGAGGGTCCAGCAGTGCATGATCCATTATATGTGTGCCAATACTACATTCGAGAGCTTTGATTCAGCTTGGTCACATGTAAGGGTGCACACAGGTTCTTGGGATCGAGGTTCAGGAACCGCGATTCCGATTCTTTGCTTGGAACCATGATTCCGGTTCTCTGAATTCAGAATCGTCTTGGAATCGCGGTTCCCAAGCCTCGTCCCCCCCCCGGGGGGGGGGGGGGGGGGGGGTTGCCGTGAGGGCCCTTCAAAATAAAGGGGAAGGGCGGATTCGATCCGCCCCTCCCCTTTATTTTGAAGGGCCCTCACGGCAACCCCCCCCCTCCCCCCCCCCGGGGGGGGGGGAGGGGGGGGGTTGCCGTGAGGGCCCTTCAAAATAAAGGGGAGGGGCGGATCGAATCCGCCCTTCCCCTTTATTTTGAATCATTGAACGCACAATTTCATGGACAGCTCAGCTCATGCTCATGCACCATGAGGTACATGCCTCGTACGTGTTGTACGAGGTACATACATGCATTGCACAGATGCCACAAAGCATATTATAGGTTTCCATTGCTAAGCTCCGGGCTTCCTTCCTCCTGGCAGAGATCCTAAGACCAAGACTAGATATCCCTATCAAGCCTAAGGCTCACAGCAGAAATCTTAGCTCAAAGTGGGCCAAAAAATTTGCTGGTAAGTTTTTCTTTGGCAGCAACAAGAGGATAGCAGTGCTTGCATGAAGTTCCAAACTTCTCTTGTCTGAATGGCACTATGATGGCAGTGGCATCTACGCCAGAAGAGGCTGGTGGAAAGTCCAGAGCTATCACCGGTGCTGGCGCCGCCTCCACCGCCACCTCCACAATAGTGACGTGGGATGACCCAAGTAAGATGTTTTTCCACAAAGACTTGACGCTGCCGCCGTTCGACATGCACAGCTTCCTCTCTTGGAAGAATGTCTTCATGTCATGGGCGGCAGAGCATGGTCTTGAGGACTATTACCTAGCTCCACCGTCTGACCACATTGACACGCAAGTTATCCTGAGAGAATTCAATGTCCTGGCCTGTGCACTCCTAGAGGTTTAGCTGTACTCTATTTGTCATTTTTGGTTGGGGGGAAAAGGGGAAGAACCTGAGAACCCTTAACACGGGGAACCTAGACCCCACGATGCATGGCAGCACCCAACAACCCAAAAGGAGTAGCAGGGGATACCCCCAATCATCGCTCTGCATGAGAATCTCCACAACCTCTGTCTCAAGCCTGGTGCACCAGTTAGTGAGTACCAGGATGCTTTCATGGACCTTCGCTGGCGCATCCTCAGCTTCAACATTTCCTACACCATCCTGGAGTGGCTGGATCTGGTTCTCCTGCACCTTGGTGAACCATGCATGGACTTTCAGCGAAGTATACTTTGGAAGCTGAAAGTTGCCGACATCATGAGCACCAACCTAGCAGAGGTGCTCGAGAAGTTGCAGGGCTATGAACACATATTGAGAGGCAAGGAACGCAACGATGAGGGTGCAGTAGTGAGTGTCTTTTTGTATCAGAGAGGGGGCACTCCCCTTCCATTACACTATCACCCAGATAGAGGAGGCGGAGGAGGCTGTGCAGGCGAAGGAGGCCGAGGCAAACAAGGTGGCGGGGGGCGAGGGCGCGGTCAAGAACTGGGTAACTGTACTTGCAAGTACTGTAAACAGCCGGGCCATTGTTGGTAGAGACACTATGAAGCCATAGCAACTGACCGTTTTTGAAATGGTCAAGTATGGTGAACGCTAGACGCGGGCTTAGTGGATGGCCATGGAGGAAAGACATGAGTAAGCCAGTAACAAGTTACATCCCTGTTACGGGTGGAGGTTCGCTACTCGAGCTCGACCCGTCAGCCAGCAAGCGAGGCCCACCGGGGAGACATCCTAATCGGAGGCAAAACCCCCTGAAGCCCCAAATATTCACACGCCAGTGCTCGCGCTGCCCTGGGGTAACCTGGACTAGGTCACTTCAAAAGTGATATTTTTATTTCCTATCCACATGCAAGATTTCAGGTCACAAGTAGGTTTGGCAAGCTAAAGCCTAAACTATATCAATTCCAACGAGCGGCCAAAACTAGTCTGATTATTGAAGGCTAAGCATGAGTCGATGTCTCCAAGCTCTGGTGGTGATGATGATGGGCCATGCGGACAGGATGGAGGCAACCACTCCTGCTGAACTTGGCGGATCACGTGCCTTTACGGTGAATTGCCTCCACTATGTGCACCAGCATGCCTTGCGCACTCATGGCCAACACAAGAGGAGTATCTACAGTGGGAGATTAACACACCCTCTTAGACAAGAGTGGGGTAGGTATGCAATCAAGGAATTGCAGTTGGAGCAGAAGAGGGGGAGCCGAGAGGTCCTTGGTAAGAAAGTTTGCAAGTTCTGCCTTTCCACTGATGGCACACACTTCCACTGTGCTAGCCTCCACTGCCTCTCGGACAAAGTGCTTTCAACAGTGGTGTGCTTTGTGCATGGATGCAATACACCATCATTGGCGGCAATGCAGCGTGTGGTTGAGCTGTCGCCATGCACTTGTATAGCAGATGTGTGCACACCCAATTCCTCAAGCAAACGTGCCAGCCAGATGCTCTCACACGTTGCCTCACCCAATGCCATATATTCTGCCTCAGCTGCACTGCACGCCACACATGACTGTTTTGCACTGCGCCAAGACACAGCAGCTTCCCATGTATGATATACATACCCACCGCGACTGCGAGCTGCACGGTCATGCACGTGGTCACTGTCACAGTACCCATCCAGAACTGGAGCTGTAGATGGAGCAAGCACCAGACCAAGGGTAGCGGTGTCTAGTACATAACGCAACAGCTTCAGCACTACTTTTTAATGCATACTTCGTGGTTGCCGACTGAATTGGGCGAGCACGTGGACAACACAAGCAATGTCCTGACGTGTTGTAGAGGCAAGATATGAGAGGTTGCCAGTGATCTGTTTGTACAGTGTAGGATCTATGAGCGGGTCTTAGTCAGTGGTGTGTGCATCCACCAAATATGCATACACATCACGGCTCATTGGCGTGTGCTGTTGTGGGAGTAGTTGTACCAAGTGTTGAAAGCGTTTAGTGACATGAGCGATGAATCAACCCTGATGAAGGGTCAAAGTTCGTGGTGAGCAGTCCCGTGTGATGGTCATGCTAAGGAAGTTCTATGCCTCACCTAGGTTTTTCATTTTTTAGTGAGTTGTGAGCAGTGCTTTGGCTTGTCCAATGAGCGTGAGTAAGGGAAATAGCATTAGTAAGTCATCCACATAGACGAGCAAGGCAACAGGCAGACCATTGTCCTAGCAAAGGAACAATGACGGGTCACAGAGACTCTTTGTTAACCCACCGCTCTATAGCGTGCCAAGAATTTCTTTGTTCCAACACCATGACACTTGCTTCATGCGATACAGGGCCTTTAGCAAGAGCCATACTCAGTCTGTTCCATCCTCGTAACTTTTTGGCTATTTCACGTACAATTCTTCTTCCAGTGGTCCGTTCAAAAGGAGTTTTCTACATCCATCTGGTGAATGTCCCAATCCTCATGCATGGCCACAACAAGCAGTGACGGACTGGTTCCATGCTTTCCCACAGGTACATATATGTATGTGAAGTCGTGTCAAGGGAGTTCATGAAAGTGTTTGGCCACAAGTCGTGCCTTGTACTTCTCAATCAGACCCTTGATGTTCCTCTTC
>SZWC01014680.1:44244-56954 GCA_023375785.1 Penium margaritaceum
GATTGGGAGATGCAGGATGTTGCCATTTCTTTCCCAGCTGTTTCTGGCTCGGCCACGGCCGAGAACGTGTTCAGCCTGTTCTCTGCTGCTGTGAAGGAGTGGGGCCTTTGGGACAAGATTTTTTGCGTGACGATGGACAACGACAGCACAAACGACAGTATGGTTGACAACTTCTTGGTGCCCCAGAACGATGCCTTCAGCAAAGCGGGGCACATCCGCTGTATGGGGCACACGATGAACCTTGCGGTGAAGGACTTGCTTAACGTGGGGGACGTCAACAGCCAGCTGCGGATTGCCCGCGACATTGTGAACCACATCACGAAGTCGGCAAAGCGTGAGGAGAGCCTAATCAACGTCGCCACGGCTCAGGGAGTACAGTACATGTCGCTGCACGTTGAAACACCAACCCGCTGGAACTCTACATTGGACATGTGTGAGCGTGTGGTCCAGGTATGAATTGCACGTGCAATTGGAGCTTATGCATCTGTGTGATCACTTGATGCTTATGCATCTGTGTGCTCACTTGATGCTTCTCCTCAATTTGTATGGGATCCACTGCCGAGAGTCTGCCATGTAATGTTACTTGTTGCCGGTAGGGTACTTTCTGCTTTTGTACGATGTGGTCTGCGCTTGTGCTTCTGCTCCCTGCTTGTGCTTGTACTATGTACCGTGTGCTTGTGCTTGTGCATGTGCTTGTGCTTGTGCATGTGCTTGTGCTTGTGCTTGTGCTTGTGCTTGGTTTTTTAGCTGAAGGAGCCCCTGGAGTTCTGGCTCAAGAACAAGGCTGCCGAGCTAGCTCCCAGTGGGACAGGATGGGAGCTGCTAGTCTTGGTCACGGCCGTTCTGAAAACCCTTCAAAGGGTTTACAGAGGACATTAGCGGCAGTCAGTACCCCACGATCCCGCTTGTGCTGCCGTTCTTCAGCCTCATTTTCAAGAAGCTGAACAGGTGGCAGGTGAAGGCCAGCCAGGCAGAGAAGAAAGTGCAGCAGAAGAAGCCGCTGGACCCGCAAGAGCAGATGCTGTTGGACCTCAAGCCAGGCCTCAGTGCTGCAGAGGACAAGGTAATGGTGGTGATGGTGATGGTGGTTATGGTGTTGATGGTGGTGGTGGTGGTGAGGGTGGTGCTTGAGGTGGTGCTGATGGTGTTTATGGTNTCCATGAGGCACGTACTCGCGACAGTCGCAGACCCTCGCTTCAAGTTGCGGTTCCTTGACCGTGTTCACAAGCTGGTCGGCGTGAAGAACGCCGTGGAGCTGGAGGTCAAGTGCCTGGAGGAACTGAAGCCATGGTACGAGAAGGCTCAACGCCGCAGGGAAGAGGAGGAACGGAGGGCTGCTGCCGAAGCTGCCGCAAGAGCTGCACAGGCAACGCAAGGAGACGCCGACGACGACGAGGCAGGTACTTATGTTAGTGGTGTGGGGGAGGGGGTAGTATAGTAGAATGTATGTTGAAATTCAAGCATCATGTGTTAAAACCTGTTCATGTTTTCATTTTTGTTCTGCGTGTTTGCTGCATTGTGGCAGATGCTACTACTCTCGAGTCAACATCAGCAGCAGCCGCAGGAGCAGGTGCATCTGGTAGTGGCAGCGGCAACCAGCAGCAGATCACGGGTCCGGCAGCAGCCGCAAAGCAGGGTCGGGGCACGAAGGACAAGCGGAACAAGAAGACAATGGTGGAGGTGGCCTTGGAGGACCCTCTGGATGAGCTGTACGAGGAGCCTGGACCGGTGGTTGAAGAGGCATTGCCCGACACGCTGGAGCGCGAGATCCAAGACTACAAGGCGAATGCTCGCGCAGGTCGCAAGTGCAACGTCTTGCACTACTACCGCGATAACCAGCGGAAGTTCCCTACCCTTGCTCTTGTTGTGCAGGATCTGTTTGTCGTGCCTGCGACGAGCACTCCCTCGGAGCGGCTCTTCTCTCTTGTAGGCATGGTGATCACAGACTTTTGTCACTCCCTGTCCAACGTTACAGTGCAGGACCTCATGTGCCTGAAATCGTGGATCACCGATCCGGTGCTCCGTGACTTCCCGGTCACGCCTGCAGGAGAGGTTGCACCAGAGCTCGTGGAGGAGGAGAGGAAGGAGAAACGTAGGCGTAGGGAAGCAAGGAAGGCAGCTGCAGCAGCCATACAAGGCTTGGTGACTGCAATGTTGCCAGATTCAGATGATGAGGGAGAAGAAGAGGAAGAACCAGGTGCGGAGACAGCAGATGAGAGTGAGGATAGTTCCTCATCTGAGGATGAGGATGGAGGCGATGAGGCGGAGCGAGATGCTGGGGAGGAGGATGGTCCCGAGAAAGATGACGACGAGGATGATGTAGTGGAAGTACCCTAGATCTGCATGTGTTCACCCGCTTTCTTTCATGTCACTGTCCATTTTTTGTTTCAATGATCAAAGTTCAATGTGAAATCTCCATATCTGTTCCATCTCAGTGTTCATTTAAGTGATGAATGAACGAGTGAGTGCTGGCTATCTTGCATTTAAATTACTACAAACAACTAACTTCACAAAGTTAGTTGTTGAGGAGACTGTTGTTGGAGATGTGAAAGGAGCAGGAATGCTTCTAATTGCTGTACCACATGTGACTGCACACCAACATTGGCAAATAGGAATTCACACTCTTAACATGCCATGAGCAGGTGACCACCATTGACTTCCAGCACTTTGTGCTGAGAGTCACAAAACCCTACACTGACAACAAACAAAATCCCATGTTCATAAACTTGGGGAAACCTAACTCAGAATGGACAGGACTCACGATTCTGAGCCCAAGATACTCGCGAGTCCGGGTCCCAAGTGTGGACTCGGACTCGCGAGTCCCCGGACTCGCGAGTCCAAGTCCGCAAGCCGGACCCGGACTCGCGAGTCCGGGTCCGGCACGTAGGACCGACCCGGGAGTCCGGTTCCGTTTCGAGAACCGCGATTCCAGGCTCGGTTTCACCCTTAATTGTGTATCATAGTAGGGTCCGACTCACATTACAAGAAATGTGAATCTGACTACCTTAAGAGCTCCCTCCAAGAGCCTCTTTCAAGGGCACGTGGAGACAGCGAGAGATTTTTCGCAAAGGTGCGGACACGGCGTACAATTATCATAAGGAACATAAGAGAGCCGATGAAACAAAGGTGATTCACGACGTTGGCCTTCTCCCCTATTTTCACCATAACCAATGACTTCTGCAATCTCTGACCTACTCAGATCATAAGGACGGAAGCTGATGGGACAACATCGAGGAGGAGAGTAGATTCCTTTCCAAGTCTGCCGATGGACGTTCCCTAGTGTATATGCAGTGTGTGACCGTACCTTGTATGCCCAAGCTCCTTTTCCAAAAGGCACAAGTAGGGCCAAGGTCCTTCTTTTTGTATGCACAAAGCATAAGGGCCTGGACGGACTGAATTGAAGATGGGCTGGAAGAGGGAATCAGAAGAACAATGATGCAGACAAGCACAACCTAGAATGAATGTATGATGGATTGAGAGACATGATAGGGCTAACCATGCTTTGTAAACAAATCTCGTCTTGAAAGTAATAAATCTCTCCATGTTCCAGTATCGTGGTGACTATTTCAGATTAAACAAGGACTAATGCAGTTGCCAAATGTTTTCAAACCATTAATAAAGGCGAGAGGTTGGGCCATGTAAACTTCTTTGAAGAATTTTCTATGCAAAAATACATTGTTCATGACCATGTGCTTGAGCTCCCAATCATGTTGTAAAAAACGACAGAACACAAGAAGGAAGGAGGTATAACAACCAGCTAGTGCAAAATTCATGTCAAAGCTGGCCTTGGGGATTTGGGAGAAACTATTGGCAGTCAAACCGGTGTTGTAGAAGTCAAACGAGCCATAAAAACGCAGCTTCTGACAGTAGACAAGTCGCACTAAGACAACCTTGCAACTGAGGAGCAAGCAAACAAGCTCAAAGATTCCATATCCTTTGAGGGTATCAAGCTCCTCTCACATGGACACCTCCCAAAGGAATTACTTCACGACATCTGCTGCCTAGCGCACTATCTCAAGCTCAAGCGAAAGGGGGAACATACCACTTGTTGCAAAGCAGGTTGCCACATTCATGTAGACAGACGTGTTAACTATGGAACTTGCTGGCCACAGAGAGATGCCAAGTGACATACTGGGATAAACGAATACATAAAAAAAAGTGCATTCAAGCCGATGGGAGGAGGGTGGTGTATCATGAGTGCCTCACCGAGTGAACGACGGTGGAGGAGAGTGAGAAAATGACAAGGGAATGGTACGCGGCCTCCATAGCATGAAGGGAGAGACGCCGACCTGCCCCCACTAATAAATGGCTCTTGATCTAGAAGAAAAACCACATAATCATCAATAGGATGTACAAGGGGTTGCAATGGGGGAGAGTAAAAAAACTGATAAGGGATACAATTGAGAGGAGAGTGAGGCATGTGAGGAGGAAGGAAGGAGAGGTATGGGGGACTGGGATGCAGATAATGATGAAGATGTGGAAAGATAGGTAGAAATGGTCAGATGTGTGGGCGTAAATGCATTGGAGACATCCACACATTGACGCACTCAGAGAATGAGAAGTGAAATGCATCCTCCAAGACAAAAAAACAGGCTAAGGGAGGAGAGGGGAGACAAATAATCATGTAGTTCCCAGTTGTGCTCAGCTATGGCCCTGAAGATAGCAAAGGTTATGGCCATGTGGCCAACAGGTGGATAGGTGTCGATGAAGTCAACACCCATAACTTGTGAAACATTGCTGGCCGTTGAGCGAGCCTTGTAGCCATCTCGTTAACATTCAAGCTTTGAATTCTGGAGAAAATCCCTTTGGCCTCTAAGGCCTTCCGCCCCGACAAAGGATGAAAATGTTCATACGCACCATGTTCTCGGATGGCGCGGGGGTCATCCTCATAGTTCTCATTACATAGTGTCGCATCTTCCTTCAAGGTGCACAGATCAGGTGCTGTCGAGAGAGAGCTCCGAGTGGCTAGAACAACAAGTTTGGCGTTGGTAGGTAATGACAAGGTCAGTCTCGGCATCACAAGCATAGAGAAGTCACGTGAGATGACTTCATGGATGCTTGGGTATGCTAGTGTACCTCAGTTTTGTTGGCCTCGGCACGATGGCTGAGGGCCTTTGTGCTGCAATCACCGCTCTGAATGTTCCGGGTAGAACGTAATGGCACAAAAATTGCCGACCGCTGAGCCCTAGAGGGAAGTGGTGGGAGATGACGGCCGAGCTTGTGGATGAATGAGGTGTTCACCTGAGGTTGGGGAGTGGGCGATGGTATGCAGGTGTAGTGGTCATTGGCTTGTAGACAGTCGTTGAGGTAGGAGCAAGAGAGGGTGTCGTATGTGCATGCACAGGCTCATGGGAGGTAACACGCATTGAGGGAGGTAAAGGCGCGGAGGTGTGGTCAATCATTCCCTTATAATACACTACATTAGCTATGTATACTAAAGCCTCAAGCCCTCTACTTCCTAGACGTTCACTCACATGTATGCACTTCTTAAATCATTGCACCTCCATTGAAAAATGATAATGTCCCTTAAAACTTGAGTTATTCACTTGGTTGATGACATTGTCTTGAACTTGAGAACTTATAGTAGAATTTGTTTGGCCAGTTTATCTCTTCAAAACTCTTTCCGGGTAGTTGTGTCCGGCCTGTTATCTACCAAAACGTATGTCAAAAGCCAATGTTCTTCTTGTCGGCGACAACAGGGACAACCGCTGATTTAGCGTGATAACTCGAAGGATAAGCAAGCGTCATTTGCTCGATGTGTGTCCCCAGCCGCAACCCCACCCCCCCTCCCCAAGCACCTCAAGTGCATTGGGGGAGTGTAGCAAGAGGTGTATAGTACGCTTGATCAATGAAATACACTAGTGTATTCGTACACTTGTGTTTGAAGGATGAATGGTGATTCGGCGGGTAAATTGGCTTTAACTATCATGTAAATCCTATGGAGGTCGCGAATTTATGCCGACATTTGTCGTGTTTTTTCTTTTAACGCAAGTTTCTCGCAAGCATGCCACGTCCGAGTTTCTTGCGTCGGATTGAGAGCGAACCTACATGAACACCGAAATCCAGCAAACTCGGTGTGCGGCCTAGGCCGCGGACAACAAGGGCGAGAACGGGAGGGCGAGATCATGAGAGCGAGGGAGAAAGGGAAGAAAATGGAAAAAATGAAACAACGTCCACCTTTTGTCCCCCGTTTTCCGCCCGCCACCCTCTTCTGCTTCGCAACCTCATCATCGCAAAATACCTTTTTTGGGTGACATCCAAGCTCCCACTTTGCGCAACGCATACGCACATACTGTGTAGCTTCTCGCCATTTCAGTCCGTTTACGCCTTGTTTTGTTGTGAGTCTTATATGTGGGGGAGTTCTTCCCTTTCAATTAGAAGCTCACAAAACACCTCTTAATCCATTTTCCAAGAAAGCGAAGCCTTCGAATTGGTGGACAGATTATTATGGAATCTCGAAGCGTGGCATGCTGATGTGGTGCCCTAACCGAACACTTGACTTTTTTATCGCCTGCTCAGAAAGTGATACATTCATATTTTGAGATTTTTGTGTGCCTCTCCAGAGATTTCAGTCATGAGTGCCTCTGCAGAAAGTTGTGATTTTTGCGTGCGCCGTTCAAATTCATGTTAAACCTGCGTCAACAATCAGAACCCCTGGTCAACAGAGCCGACGTGGAACCAACGACCAAGCTCGACAATCTTCGTCGACTAGGCTCGTTATGTGCGCCTCGCTGGATTGTGCTGGGTAGGATCCTGCTAGAGCTGTTGCTACAGTTGCTCTCCGCAAGGTGTTGGCGCACCGTCTGAGCTCATCATCAGCCGGGTCATGTGGTCAACGATCGAATGCAACCCGTGATTGGGGTCCTGTGTAATTGTGGCAAGGAAAGTGGTTCGTACGAGCCAGTTCGTACTGGCTCATATGAAAACCGCATGGTTCAGACTCAATGAATAGCAACGTTCCTTCTCCCTCATAATTCCCCGGTGACGCAAGCACCGGTTCCTAGAGAGGGATTCGTCACTTTTTTTGTTTTCATTATAGTTGTTTTATTGTCGAGCCTCCTACGGGCGCCCGATGACGGTTTCTTTGCAAGACATCGCCCTAAACATCGCTACTGTTTACTTTTTTTGCGCAGTTCAGCCCGCTACCGTGTCTTCGATAAAGCGATGGCTCTTCATCTTCGGCCGCTAAACCGCTTGCTGGCCTTCGTCCATGAGCTCAAGCTAAGTCAGATCTGAGTTCTGCTGGCGAGTTGGATGTCTGTCGACGTACTCGTCCACCGTCGGACCAATCGTGTATGCCGGATAGCCGTCCAATACAAGCGGCTTGAATCGACGGAACTCTCCGCCGGGGAACTGATACATTTTCCGGTATATTTCACCGAAAGGGCGTCCCGACACGGCCTTCGCCCTACACGATGCACTTCAAGAATGCATGAATTAATGTCCAAGCGAGCTTTTACCGAAGGGACGATTTTGCCGCGGTCATTTTTTTCGTTTGGCCATGCTTTTGAGGATCCTTCGAAAACTGGCCGCGGCTCGGAGTCGTCATCTATATTGGCCATAAAGTATCGCTCGCTATCAGATTTGGCCATAATCGACCGCGCTCCGCAGCCTCCCTTACTGTTTTAGCCATATTCAAGCGCGCTCCGGCTCCTCCTTTCAAATTTGGCCATGAAGACGGCCGACGGAAAAAGGATCTCGCGAGAGAGTGATATTGATAAAAGAAGCCCCGTAACCACTCGGTGACCTCCTAAAGCCTTTCCTAACATTGATAGTTCCGAAAATGGACATGAAGGGCGGAATATCAACCTTGTAGCACGCTCCAAGAAATGAAGCAAAACCACAATGATAAGGGAAATAAAAATATAGAAACAATTTTGATGGAATAAAAATCATCTTAATTAATGTAATGAATGATTGAAATCAAAACATAACTACTCACCCTGAGAGGGTTAGAAAAATTGGTGAACTGATATTATTTGTAAATAAACTAAAAAATGTTTCAAATAAATAATTAAAGTTTGATTATGTATCATTTCATACATTTCTTTGAGTTTTATTTGTCTTTATTATGAATTTTTGGATTTCATCTAGAAAACAAATAATGAATACCCATTAAAGCACATTATCTTGTATTACAAAGGAATTTTAGTTCTGAAATCTTTATTCAAAATTAGTAAAACTAAATAAAGATGTTTTATGCAACGGAATTTGCGTGATATCAATAACAATAAGCACATGGAGAGGCATAATTAATGCTTTAAATCATGATCATGTAAGACTTTCCATAATAAAATACTCATAGAAGAATTTTATACATGATGTTTCACTTTTTATGTGGCCATCATCATTAATTGAACGCAATGATCTCATTCAACCATAAAAAACCGTTATCATATAGTTTTCTTTAATGATACATTCCTTTAATAAATAATACTTGTTCATAAGTTGGAAACGTCAAGATATTCTAAAACAATTCTTGAATTTTATTGGAATTCAATAATAGACTAAACGTTCTTTAAGAAAAACTTTCAACAAATTTTTTCATTTCATTCATTCTTTAAAATTTTAAGACCTTGATTAGCCATACATATCAAATCATGGAATAATTTATTGTGTGAAAATTTAATCATATTTGGAGCTTTGAATAAAAACTAAGTGAATGATTTCATGAATTCATAATTTGATGTTTTTCAGAAATTGAAATAACTTTTATTTTAATATGTACGATAAGATCTTTATTGGTCTTTAAATCTTAGTTGGATTACATTGGTGATTTTTTGTAGTAATTCCTATTTTTATGTGATACGTACGTATTTAGAATCCGATTTTTCATGAAAGTTTTTAAAAAATTTAATCGTAGCTTAAATTTGAATTTTCATTATTCTGTTTGTTTTGGTCATTATCTTTCTTCATTTGATTATTCTATGGAGGGTGAGTACTTATATTTAGATTTCAATTAATTATCATAGTAATTAGCATGCTTTTCATTCCATTAAAACTATTACTATAGTTTTATTTTCCTTATCATTGTGGTCGTACTTCATTTCTTGGAGCGTGCTACAAGGTTAACATTTCGCCCTTCATGTCCATGTTTGTCACTATCACTATTAGGAGAGGCTTTAGGAGGTCACCGAGTGGTTACGGGGCTTCTTTTGTCAATATCACTCTCTCGCGAGATCCTTTTTCCGTCGGCCGTCTTCATGGCCAAATTTGAAAGGAGGAGCCGGCGCGCGCTTGAATATGGCTAAAACAGTAAGGAAGGCTGCGGAGCGCGGTCGATTATGTCCAAATCTGATAGCGAGCGACACTTTATGGCCAATGTAGATAACGACTCCGAGCCGCGGCCAGTTTTCGAAGGATCCTCAAAAACATGGCCAAACGATAAAAATGACCGCGGTTCGCCCCGTCGCTAAGTCCATTGACTTTCCTTGTCGCTTTTCGACATATCGCGTTTTGCAGGAAATGAGAGGACGACAACGTTACGAGGTACCCTATTCTAGATGTTCGAAGATGATATCCACCCCGTTCATAGGATTTTGCACTCCATTCACCCCGTTTTTCGATCTTAGACCTCCATAGGCTCCGACTTCAACACTTGCACTTCAGGATGCCCCGCAGCCGGAGTGTCCGTTACGAGGTAACCCGTCGGGAACATGGTCATTGTCCGGAAGTTTCCATTCTGCTACTTCAGTGGCATCTATCAACGTCAAAATATTATTTTCATCACATATGTTTATGAAACAAACGAGACCTTCCAAAAAGGCGGATGGGGGGTGGGGCGAATACATTGTACGAAATTATATGGGGGAGGGGGTATGAAAAACAAACACGCAAGCAATTAAAAAATGACACTTGAAGATAGGAGGATCTTCCATCTATTACATAGGACGTGTTCAGAAGATAAAAACGAATTCTAGAAATACCATGAACGAATCAATACGGAAACGACGTATGTTGTGATGTTACAATGTACACCTCATGTCGGGTTATATTGTAACAAACAAATGTACCCTGCGGGCCATCATTGGGTCTCTTGTTGATGAAATATTTCAGAAGGGGCTTTTGGTTATTAAAAATTAGAGGCAGGGTGACCTCTGTTAAAAGTTTTAACACATGGGGGTTTGACTAGTTCGGTTTATGAACCTGGAGTATCTAGATATTTTTTTTATGAGAGGAACCATGGAGACCCCAAGGGCACAGCGGCCACGGCTAAAACCTATCAACTAGGCTCATCAAATAAGGAAAAATTGAAACATTTGGACATCCTAGCTGAGTGCGCAAATGTTTACAACCTACTTGTATGAACGACTTGATGCCCTCCGTTGCCATTTCATGACCCCGGATAGGTTCTAAATTCGGGCCACAAGGACCAGCGGTCTATATCGTTCAAGTCGAAAACAATGCGTAGAAGCGAGCTTTACGTGTTCATTTTATTCAAGCATTGAATAAAGCCGACGGTTCCGATGGCAAGGCAAACCCTTGTGCCTTAATCATCTTCAGTTTTTTACTGTAATTTAGACAAACCCTCTGTGCTTCTGTCCGAAGTACAATCCAAATTGGAGACGATCAAAGAACGGGCGTCCGACTTCTGACCCGAACCGTCAGCCTTATTTAGTGCACACATGTAAAAAAGCGGAAAACATTTTTGTACATAGTATGCTAGATCCCACGGAACCTCAATCGTGGATCATTCTACGGAGGAAAATGAAATTAAAGCAGGGTTTTGAAAAGGGCACGTAAAAATGTCAGATTTTTAGAAGGGCACACAAAACATCAAGTTTTAAGCAAGGTATGCAAAAATGGTAATTTTTTTAAGGGGCATGTAAAAATTTCATCTTTTCCGAGGGGTGCACAGAATTATGAACGTAAATGAGGGCTATGCAAAAATTTCACATTTTCTAAAGGAGCACACAAAATTTTCCAAAAACGATCTTGTCACTTTTTGGAGGGGCACACAAAAATGTCAAGTTCTTCGCAGTTATGGAACATCTACATTACGTTCATCGATGTTTATTTTCCAAATATTTGTCACTTTTTGTTCTTGCTCTTGTTGTAAAAAATAGAAAGCAGATCGTTTCGCAAAGATAGAACTAAGTACTTGAATATTTTCACACGAAGACATGGGAACCAAGCTTTAAGTCTCATTCTTTGTCGCTTGCTTCAACATGCTACAGTGGACATTCGCTTCTATTTCATTTCTTGTCAAAATAGAGAAATAGCATGGTTTTTAAAAGGTCATGAAAATTTCATATTGATATTTTCACATAAAAATGTCACCTTTGACAAAGAGAAAAATTTTCATTTGTTTGGTGCATGGAGTGACCTACTTTCTAAACATATTCCTTGATTATATTCCAAACATTTGGGTTGAATTAATGCTCTACACACACATCTAAGAGTGTCCGTGTAAAGATTAGAATTCTTCTACCCACACTTTTTCATGTAGCTTTTCAGGGTAATATCTTCCTTGTATGTAATCATACACCAGTATTCATTACATTATTATGGTGCCACACATAGTTGTCTGTATGATTACGCACAAGGAGGATATTCCCCTCACACGCTACATGAAAAAGTGTGGGTACTAGAATTCTAATTGCTACAAGGACACCATTGGATGTGTGTGATGATTAGTGATTGAACTCTAGTGTTGGGAATATAATGGAGGAATATTTTCTACAAACCAGGTCACTCCACGTGCCCAAAAAATGACGTTTTTTTATCTCCTTGTAGAATTTGAAATTTTTGTGTGCACCTTTAAGATGTGAAATTTTTGTGTGGCCTTTCAAAAACCATGTTATTCTTGTGTTTTCAGAAAAAAGAAACAATAGAAAATGCCCACCAGAACATGTTTCAGCGAGGGACAAAGAATGTGACTCATAGTTTGGGTCTTGTTCTGTTGTGAGACTATTCAAGTGCTAAATTATATTTTCCGGATAGGATCAGTTTTTTCTTTTTTACAACAAGAGAACGTACAAAAAGTGACAGATATCTGAAAATGTACATTGATGAGCAAAATGGTGATGTGGCACAATTAGGACGAACTTGAAATATTTGTGTGCCCCTCCGGAAAGTGACAGGTTCGTTTTTGGACATTGCTTTGTGCCCCTCTGGACATGTGACATTTTGCATGCTCCACAAAATTGTGGACATGTTTGGGTGCCTGTCAGAAAAATTGACCTTCCTGTATGCCCCGCTAGAAATCGGATATGTATGAACGCTTCGACAGAAATCTATTATTTTATCCTTCTCTTTTAAAACTGGCTAGAATTGCGTTTTCCTCCCTTCTGCGTAAAGTTTAGAAGCTGTATGGATACGTGATGGTCGAACGCAGGCCATCGCATCGTACATACAGGTAGGTTGTCCACACTCGCGCACTTCGGCTGGCTGTCCGATTTTTTCGATTTTTCCTTATTCGATTAGCTTATTCGAGAGTTTCTAGCCGTGGCCAGCGTTTCGCCGCGTCGCTCTCCAAACCTCTCGTGCAGCAGTCTGACATCTGATCCTCTGATAACAGCATGGATGGAGGCACACATGGCTACGTTGGCGACGATTTCCAGCTTTCACCAGCCGCACCAGAAGACTTTCGTCGCAGGATTCCTTGGGACATTCGGAACTTGTAGCTAGTTACGGTGGTACACCATCAAGAAGGGCACATTCGGGGTAGAAGGGTTTCCACACAAGACGCGGAGGGGAGACAAGGAAAT